>ML270102.1:0-63480 GCA_005239495.1 Nicotiana undulata | reverse complement strand
TTTTCTAGTCGGGAGGGGAGGGGGGGGGGGAGTGATTTGCAGGAGGGGCCTATGGAACACTCAGATGTAGATCCTGAAATTTTCCTTTATGCAACATATGTGTTCCACTTCCATTCAAAAGTCTAGAAGCATTACCATTAATTTCATATGTTTCACCATCTTTAACAGCCTTCAATGCGCTTGACCTTTCTGCATAATGGACAAATCCAAAGTCTCGTTTGCCACCGGTTTTGGCTGGTGGCATAACAACTTTGGTAACATCACCATGGCGTTGGAAAAGTTCCTTCAATTGTTCAGTAGATGTGTTTTCTGGAATGCTTTTCACATAAAGAGCTTTAACCTGGAAAAGACACAAAAAAATACGTAATCAATGTGCAAACTAGCAGACGGGTGTTAAGGGAAAAGGTTTCAATGTTTCACACCGGGGAATCTTCAATCAATCAATTGATACCGTGGATTGGACCATACATCAATTAATCTGAGACCATATTGAAAAGTGATTTAGCTCGCTATCACCAATCCTTTTTTCTTCTTTTTGGGTGATAATAGTAGTGTACATGGCAAGCTTGCACGAACTACCTCGACTATTCCAAAATATCTCAAGAGTACCTTCAGCACGGCAACTAGGTTTACAAGCCTTATTTGGTCTCAACAGAATTACGTATAGTATCATTTCAGCAGTGAAACTACCCACCACAACTCTGCCCACTTTATGGATACAATACGCCTAGAGAACTAAAAAGTTTTAAGGTATCAGCACAGTTTCTAGCTCTTTACTGTACTCAAAAGCAGCCCCATCATACGATCACATAAAGCTGAGAAGTTTTAGAGATACATTATAAAAACTCGCCCAATCCCCCCTTCCGAAACATGTAATGTACTGCATTCAAGCCAACATAATGACAATTAGAGAGAAAAACTAAAAACTATAGACCAACAAAAGAAAAAGGCACAAGGGAGAACATTTGGCTGTTGATAAAGGTCCAAAGTAACAATTAAAGATCAAGCATGTGACGGTTGGCGAATTTCCCTCCAGCTTAAGAACTCGTTTAAGATCTCCTATAAGCTCATACTCAATTATCGGTGAGATATGGTTTGATACCTGAGCAGCGGCAGCAGAATGATCAGGTGTAATCTTTGGATCAGCCCAGGTGACGGTTGGCGAATTTCCCTCCAGCTTAAAGTTTGCACTTGCCATTTTTTTCCGCGAGTAATCCGCACAGGCATTATTGTAATATTCAACGAAAGCAAAACCCCTATTACGTGCTGGGTTTTGAGGATCCTTCAGTCAAACATTAGAAGTTCACTAATTATATATAAGATGCCCATGACACAGTCAGAACAATTTATAGAAGTGTTTGGGATGTAAAACACACCTTTATGAGTTCTATTGTTTCTGAACCTGGGCCAGTCCCTTCAATGACTTTTCTGAAGTCATCATCAGACCAGCTCTTTGGTACATTACCAATGAACAATCTGTACTTAGTTTCTGATAGTGAACACCTTATGGTTTTTCCCTGGGTTGATGAAAAACACACAACAACAAATAAACTACCAAATCATGCACTCACACTAAAGAGACAATACAGCTATTGAAAAATCTAAAATGAATGAAGCTAAGTGCGGAGATCCAGAAATCACCTTGAATTCTTTGCTATGTAATTCTTCAATGGCCTTTTGTGCCTCATCTTTTGTTGTGAAGGCTACAAACGCAAAGCCCTTACTTTCGCCAGTATCTTTATTTCTCATGATTCTAACCTGCAAAGATAGGAGACGATTCAACAATTTAGGGAAAAGCAAACACATTGAAGTCTGTCAAAAGCATATGCCTGTTTGGCGTAACTTTCACATTACTTCCAGCTCTATCAATCAGAACTGACCTCATGTATTTCGCCGAATGGTTCGCAGAGATCCCTCAAGTCTTCATCAGAAACATCTCGAGGAATCCCACCAATGAAAACCTCAGACCCATGCGGAGGGAGAGCAAGAAGTTCAGCATGCTCTTTTTTTTCTTCTTCAGTAAGAGAAGCACTAGGCTTTTCTTCATCTGTAGCAGGCTCCGGAACGTCACCCATATCTGCTTCTGGAGACTGCTCTCTCCCACTATCCCCACCTCCAGAATCATATGATTGCTCTTCACCATTTTCATCACCGACTTCTCCAGCTCCTTCATCTTCTATCATTTCTGGATCTTCATCTTCCTCAGAGTAATTTTCGTCATCAAGATCCACGCGGTCATCAATTTCGGTATTCTCTGTCATGACTTTATCACGACCTAGATCTTCTCACCAACAAATAAACAGAAGGTCGCCAATAATGCCTGCAGACCAACAATTATGTTAGCTCTTTCACTTGTTGACGGATATGACACCAATCATTAACTACATTTCAATCCAAATAACTTGGGTTCAGCTATATGGAAGATATGTCAAAGATCGGGAATATTATATTTGAAAGAAAAAGGCGCAAGTACACGCTATGACTTTCAACTGTCCTGCACCAACACGGAAACACATGTAGGGCAGGTAATTTTCATTATATTTAGGAGACGAGAAAACAAAATAAACAAATAAGCAACCAAATTTCCAACTTCTCGCAATTTTAAACTGATATCTTTCTTTCTTTCCATCGGTTGAAGCCCAGCACTACTTCGAGCTTTTCATTAGCCCATGGTGGCATAAACATAAGATACAATCGTACACAATGGAGAAATGAAACTTTTCTGGAGGAAAGAAAATGCACTATTATCAACAGGCACAAAGACAAGCACATATATATAAGAGCAAAGACACTTCCTCAATTGGGATTTTTTTCACCACATTTGGGACATTGAGGAGGGTAAAATTTAACTTAATGGGAATTTAATCAATTAAATAAAGAGAAAAGGTTGGCCTTACTAAGGTGGCGTGGAGTTTGCTTTGAAATACTTGTTTTAGGGGAAAAAAGGTTTTGCAAAGATTGTTTTTCAACCAAACACCGAAAAACTAACTCTTCTTCCAGTTTTTGAAGCAACCGCCACTTAAGACTACCATACAGAACAACGACAGGGTAAACTTTTGGCCATAATCTCAACAAAATATCTTTCCATTCTCAAGAAGATAGGAACTTCCGTTTATGACGGTGGTGTCCAACCCAGCCAGCATACACCTCGGCTATTCCACCAGGTGCCAGGTAACTAAAAAATAAATGAATTTAAGACAACATTAATATGCTTAGCAAAAATTCCCTTTTTCGTGATGGATATATCCAATGCTTCAGGTGGGAACTTGGTGGTGATGCGCATGTCCCCCCACCCTTCTGTACTTTAACTACTAGACTAGTGCAACAGCCAGTTCCAAACTCGTGAGTGCTACAACACATCAATCCTTTGAACCAAAGCAACCGGGCACGTCACGAGTTCCATAAAGTTAAATGTTTAATATCATTATGCCTATAGAAAGAAAACTCTTCACTGAATCAACCAAATAAAAAATTTGATAGATAATTGAACAAAATAAATGAACTCAACCGATTTTAGTACCAACATATAACTATGAACACACATAACAATTCAACTACCTGAGAAGCTAAAATCAAAGTATATAAAATATCCCCCACACAAAAAAACCCCAAAAAAATCATCTTCAAAGGACAAACACGAAAACCTAGAGCTGAAAACAACAAAACCCTAGCAGAAAAATAGGTAAGTCCGTACACATCTAACAAATTTCCTTATGTAAATTCAAAAAAAAAAGAAAAAATTGATTAAAAAAATAGGAGCAAAAGAGGAAACCTTGTTAATGAGAATGGGCGGAAATGAAGATAAAGAGCAGAAGAAATAGAGTAGTAGTAGTAGTATTATGTGAGAAGAAGACATATAGTAGTAGAATATATGAGTATTGGGGTTTTTCATTACCCAAAAATTAAAGAGAGAAATTTTCTGCTTATCTCTTTTCTGCTCTTTAGAGTTTGATTCAAGGCCAAGAAGCTAATCTGGATGTCAGAAATACACTACTACTCTTTTCAGCTCTTTTATACTTCTCTTCGGAATTTGGCCCTAACCCGGTACGCTCTGCCCGCTACCCGTCCTGGTAGGTTGATTTCGTCGATTCCTAGATGAGCCGTAGGGGTATCATCGTCATTTTAACTGGCCCAGTTCATCTCTATTCGAACTTTGTTGGCAGATCTTTAGTTTTCACTTTTACCTTTTCCTCTTTTGGCCTAAATGCATTTTTTCGAAGGAAATCACTTATTTTTCTTTATTTGAAGGGTGGCGTGGGTTGGTTGGGGTTGGTAGGAATAGAGTATAGGGGGAGAAATTTGAAAATGATTTTTGAAAAATGTTATTCGTTCTTTTGATTGGAAAAATAATTTTCTTCAATTGGAGTAAAATGAGTTCATGAAAAAAAAAAATCAAAATATTTAAACTAACCAAATTTGGAAAAATTAAAAAAATTATCGAAAAATATTTTTCTTCCTACCAAACACATCATTTATCTCCATGATTTTTCGAGATTTTTAGACATGCATTTTTTCTCTTGATTTATGCTAGTGTTTTTTCTATATGTTTATTGATAAAACTCCATATTTGTCTCTACATCAAATCATTTTTTTCATATTAATTAGGTATGGGCAAACAAAATTTGATATATCTTGCGACACCCCCACACAAAAAAAAAAAAACTTACCGTGGACCACTGAAGTATTTTTTTGTTATTGTTCAAATTCACTGTTATGGTGTACGGGCTAAAGCTTACATGTCGATATATAATCTTGATCCAAAAGGTAAAGATATGAAGTAGGGAAACATAATACCTACCTCGCCCGTTAAAGGTGAGTTAGAAATGTATACGGTTAAAACCAGATCCATCCGATTTTACTATTTGACCGAGATCTCGAGGTGGCATCGAAGGACGACTTCGTAACGGAACGGAATAAATCACAAAGATAAGGTACCGAGTTCAGAATCGAGGTATCTGTCGAGATCGAGGTTAGTAGCTATCGAAGCCAAATGAGACAGACATCGTGTAGGATCAAAGATAGCGGCGAGATATCTGTGACTGGTCGAGGATCATGGCGTAAATCTCGGAAGGATCAAATGAGAAACGATTAATTAGCTAATCGTGGGATTTCCTTATGTAATTAGAGTTATAGCATAAGTGAAATTCCTCTACTATATAAAGAAGGGTACTAATCCTTTTGTAGGATACATTGTTCACAGATATCAAAGATATATAATTCTCTTTCTCGCTTACACTCTTGTTCATCATCTTGTTACATTTTTAATTGTTCTTACACGAACCAGTTCGAGGGTATTCAAACTCGAGGGTTGGGTTCCATTTTAACATTGATTTGCTTTATTTATTTTGTTCAATATGTTATTTATCTTCATATTTATGAATTGGTATTGAGTGAAATCACGTATCCTTAAAACCACATAATAAGTTTAATTGTTATCTAATTTTAAGGGTAAACAGTTTGGCGCCCACCGTGGGGCTAAGGATAATAATGATTGCTTAATATTGTTTCCGATAACACACATTACTTTACGCTTGTTCTTGTAAGTGTTTTTATTTTCAGGACAAAACATGTCAAACTCACAAACAACACCTACACATGATGACAACGGCCTCGGATTTCACAGGGAAAATGACAATATAGTTGCCACAGGGATCAAGGTGCCTCAGGCTGATCTCAAAGGAGTACCAATTGCAAATCTCGTCGACGTCAGTTCACATATCGCCCTAAATGCCAATTTGGGTGTTGATCCCGAAGGTAGTGTACGCAGGGAAGGTCGATATGGTGGACGATGTACGCAGGGCGGAGGAGATGGTGGAGTCAGCCTCCAATTTATATTCAAAATGTTACTGGCTCAACAAGTCGCTATAGCACAACTACAAAAGCAGCGTCGAACTCCAAGTGGGGTCGAACCAGAAGTCGTCCATAGGACTGAGCTAGTGCCGAAATTGTCGAACGCCAATGAATCGGGGACTGACCCCTCCATTATGAAAATGCTCGAGGAGCTCACTAAACAAATTGAATCGGGAGAAAAGAAAATCGATGCAAATGATAAGAAAATAGAGACATATAATTCCCGGGTTGACCAAATACCGGGGGCACCACCGATTTTAAAAGGTATGGACTCGAAGAAGTTCGTGCAGAAGCCTTTCCCCCAAATGCGGCTCCGAATCCCATTCTGAAGAAATTTCGCAAGCCAGAAATCCCCAAGTACAATGGGACCACCGATCTTAATGAGTACGTCACCTCCTATACATGCGAAATAAAGGGAAATGATTTAGAAGATGATGAGATCGAATCTGTTATACTGAAGAAAATTGGAGAAACTCTATCGAAGGTGGCAATGATATGGTATCACAATCTGCCACCTAGTTCCATCGATTCCTTCGCCATGCTCGCAGACTCCTTCGTAAAGGCACATGCCGGAGCAATAAAGGTTGCGACTAGGAAGTCGGACCTCTTCAAGGTGAAACAAAAAGGCAACGAAATGTTGAGGGAGTTCGTATCTCGGTTCCAGATGGAACACATGGAACTACCACCGGTCACAAACGATTGGGCTGTTCAAGCCTTTACTCAAGGTTTAAACGATCGAAGTTCGGTGGCATCACGACAACTAAGGCAGAATTTAATTGAATATCCGGCGGTAACCTGGGCCGATGTACATAATCGGTACCAGTCAAAGATCAGGGTCGAGGATGATCAATTGGGGACCCTTTTCAGTTCCGTTTATCCGAACAGGCCCGTCGGCAAAACTCAGAGGGATATCGACAGAGAACCTCAGTCGAACAGAGATCGATATCAACCATACAACGAAGATCATAGAAACAGCGACCCAGGACGCAATCCCCTCCGAAATGATTTAAGGAACGATCAAGGACAGAACTCTCGAGGACTCATGAGCAAAATTGGCTTCGATAAACATGTCAATCCCACAGAAGCACCACGGTTATCATAATACAACTTCAGCATCGACGCATCAGGCATTGTGTCATCCATTGGTAGAATCAAAGATACTAAATGGCCCAGACCCATACATACCGGTCCTTCCCAAAGAAACCCCAACCAAATATGCAAATACCATGGTACTCATGGTCATAGAACCGAAGATTGCAAACAGCTGAGAGATGAGGTGGTCCGTCTATTCAACGAGGAGCACCTTCGAGAATTCCTGAGCGACCGAGCTAATAACCATTTCAGAGACAGGGATGCAAACAGGAAAAACGAGCAGGAAGAATCACAGCACGTGATTCACATGATCGTTGGTGGGGTCGATATTTCACAAGGGCCCGTGTTCAAACGCACTAAAGTATCAATCACCAGGGGAAACGAACTCTAGACTATGTGCAGAAGGCACTTTATCATTCAATGATGAGGAAGCAGAAGGGGTCTCACAACCCCACAATGATGCTTTAGTAATCTCTATCCTTGTGAATAAAATTTAGGTTAAGCGTGTTTTAACTGATCCAGGGAGCTCGGCCAATATTATTCGATCAAGGGTCGTGGAGCAGCTCGGGCTACAAGATAAGATCGTACCCACATCTCGGGTTCTTAATGGTTTCAACATGGCAAGCGAAACAACTAAAGGTGAAATCATTTTACCAATAAACGTAGCTGGGACTATTCAAGAAACCAAGTTCCATGTGATCGAGGGTGATATGAGATACAACACCCTTCTTGGAATACCCTAGATTCACAATATGAGGGAAGTCCCTTCAACCCTTCACCAAATGCTGAAATTACCGACGACGGATGGAGTAAAAACGGTATATGGGGAACAACATGCTGCAAAAGAAATGTTCACGGCCGATGAAGTGATATCGATATCGGCGCTTTCGTCAACAAAGGGATGGGAGTCCAAAGGAAAACAGAAAGCTAAATAGCAACCACAACCACCGGCCTCGACTTAGTCAGAGAAGCAGGGAACGGACGAGGACAATGACTACTGGATCCCTCGATCCTTCATTATCCCCGAGGATTCCGACGCTACCAAATCGACAGTCAAAGAGGTGGAACAAGTCATACTGATCGAGCACATACCCGATCGAAAGGTATATCAGGGTAGGGGATTAACCCCTGAACTCAGGGAAAAACTCATTAAATTTCTTATCAATAATATGGATTTTTGCTTGGTCCCACCTAGATATGATAGGGATCCCGTCGGAGATCACTACACATCGACTAAGATTGGACCCAAAGTTCCACCCAGTGAAACAAAAGAGGAGGCCCCAGTCCGAGGTAAAACATGCATTCATCAAGGACGAGGTAACTAAACATCTCACGATAGGATCCATTCGGGAAGTAAAATATCCCTAGTGGTTAACAAACGTAGTTGTAGTCCCTAAAAAGGGAAATAAACTTAGGATGTGCGTGGACTATAAAGATTTAAACAATGCATGTCCTAAAGACTCTTTTCCTTTGCTGAACATCGATGTATGATCGATGCCACGACCGGCCATGAAATCCTTAGTTTTCTTGATGCCTACTTTGGGTACAATCAAACACAAATAAACCCGAAGGATTAGGAAAAGACTTCGTTCATCACTAAGTACGACACCTATTGGTATAATGTTATGTCGTTTGGACTAAAAAATGTTGGTGCCACTTATCAGTGCTTAGTAAATTGAATGTTCGAAGAACAAATAGGTAAATCAATAGAGGTTTATATTGACGATATGTTAGTTAAGTCCCTGCGAGTAGAGGACCATTTGACACATTTGCAGGAGGCCTTTGATATACTAAGGAAATACAACATGAAGCTTAACCCGGAGAAATGTGCATTCGGGGTCGGCTCGGGCAAGTTCCTCGGCTTTATGGTATCAAATCGGGGGATCGAGATCAACCCCGATAAAATCAAGGCAACCGAAGACATCACAGTCGTGGACAGTGTTAAGGCCGTACAAATATTAACAGGATGGATAGCCGCCCTAAGTCGATTTATCTCGAGATCTTCAGACAGAAGTCACAGGTTCTTCTCACTGCTAAAAAAGAAGAACAATTTTGCTTGGACCCCGGAATGGCAACAAGCATTAGAAGAAATAAAGCGGTACCTCTCGAGCCCTCCACTTTTTCACACTCCAAAAGTGGACGAGCAACTCTACTTATACTTAGCAGTCTCGGAAGTCGCGGTAAGTGGGGTCCTGGTTCGGGAGGAGCTAGGTACGCAATATTCCTGTTTTCTATGTTAGTCGAACTTTAGGTGAGGATGAGACCCGGTACCCACACTTAGAAAAATTGGTGCTTGCCCTAATAAGCGTATTTAGGAAATTAAAACCATATTTTCAACGTCACCCAATTTGCGTGGTGACCATTTATCCTTTTCGCAATGTTTTGCATAAGCCCGAACTCTCAGGACGATTGGTCAAATGGGCCATCAAAATTAGTGGGTATGATATCGAGTATCAACCCTGAATGGCCATTAAGTCTCAAATCTTAGCATACTTCGTGGCCGACTTTACGCCAGCCCTCATCCCGAGGTCGAAAGGGAACTGTTATTAAAAATGGGTACATCATCGAGGGTATGGACCCTTTTCATAGACGACGCTTCGAACGTGAAGGGGTCCGGGCTAGACATTGTTTTGAAGCCGCCCACGAGCAACAAAATTAGACAATCCATCAGAACTTCCAAGTTGACTAACAATGAGACCGAGTATGAGGCCATGATTGCAGGTCTCAAGCTAGCTAAGAGTTTGGGAGCATAGGTCATCGAGGACAAATGTGACTCCCTACTTGTGGTAAACCAAGTCAACAGAACCTTCGAGGTTCGAGAAGATCGAATGTAGAGGTACTTGGACAAACTACAGGTGACACTACATGGGTTTAAAGAATGGACCCTACAACATGTACCTCGAGAACAAAATAGTGAGGCCGATGCCCTTGCAAATTTGGGGTTTGATCGGTTCCAACCCTACACCACTATATAATAGTGAGGAGTGGTCGATGGAGTTTTACCCGATGAGGTCGGGATCAATTTCCACAGAAAGTCAATTTGGTTTGGAGTCGGGTATCAAACTAATCTAGATGTGTGTGTTGTTTCTAATTGCACTTCTAAAATTTGTTGTGATTGATTCTATTCTAAGTTTGATACTATTGATTCTAAGAGTAATCTAGGTTTTGTGAAAGTTTTCAAGGATTAAAAGGCACTAGGGAAGTGACTTCCGCCTAGGTGAGTATCTAATGGGTATCGAGAATCTAGGACAAACTTGTTATGATTGGGGTCGTGATATAACCATCACACATAAGTTCTCACTCTATACCTCTCGGTAGTTTGAGTGACATTGCTCGATTTGGCTTTCTCAAGTCCAAATGGGTGTTCATGCATAACAAATGATATTGTCTCAAGCCGGGTATTACTATCTCTAGGTTTAACCCTTTAATTGGGGCTATCAATATCTTGATTTCACCTCAATTCCTTATTAGACTAATTTTCCTAGACTAAGTCCCTCTTTCTCAAGAAGAACCTAAGTCATAAAGGCACGAATTAGTGTTTGCAACCACCAATTCTACAGTTAAAGCATGAATTAAGCTAAATATCACTAACCCATAAAAATTAAGCCCTAAAATTCAAGACCCATTAAATACCTACACCAGGGTTGGGTCACAACGCTAGCTATGGGGTCTAGCTACTCATGATAATAGCAGAAATCAAAGGTAAAGATGAAATATAAGTCATTATATTAAATTGAAAGATGAAAATCTAAAGTTTCAAAAGAAATCTACTACAAAATTGCCCAAAAGGGGTCAAAACCGATGTTCACGTGCTTAACCAAAAAACACTTAACCTAAAATTTTCAAAAAGGTCTATACAAAAATGCCCTTAAGGAGGTTTCGCGGACCAGTAATTCTGACCGCGTCTGCGCTTAGGCTTTCGCGGCCGCATAATATGGAGTGTGGTTCGCATTTCTTCAATTCTGGGCTTTTGTTGGACTTAGTTTTGCGGACCACGTAATATTCACCGCGTCAGCGTTGAATTCATCCATGACCGCATAATTTGGACGCGAATCGCGTTCTTCATTTGATCCCAAGTTGTTAAGTCTTTGAACCCTGAAACACGCTCTCAGCGGAATTCCATCGCGACTGCGCCAGAGATTTCGCGGCTATACTTTTCCATCGCGGTCAGGTTGATTCTTTTGCTCAAAACAACCTCTCTGAATCTCACTTTCACGGTCTGCGTATTTGTGGCCGCCTCAGCGGTGGTCCTTACGCGGCCACGCTTTTCTGTCGCTTTCAGCGCTCCAGTTCCCAGCCTTGGATTTGTGCAAGTTTGACTCCTTCATGAGTTGATTATGTCTTCTTTGACTCATTTTGACCAAACCCTGCAAGCAAGCTCATTAAGTTAGTTTTCGGGAATACCTTTACACATTTTTTACCCAAAACCTAAGCAAAAGACATCAAATAATAGGCTAAAATCCCTAGTTATCAACTCGCCCAAACTTAAGCTTTTGCTTGTCCTCAAGCAAACAAGGTAACTTTCACCTCCACAAGAAAAAGAAAGGAAAATTTCAGTTGTCCTAAGGTGACTTCATCAAGCATCAATTGGGAATAACAATTACCCTCAGCACAAATGTATTATCAACAACATCATGTTATGACCTTTTGAGTTACATAGTTCTAATGTGACACAAAAGCATCAATAGTTGATTCAATTCATCAAGGAAGCTCTCTCTCTCACGTAGGTCATTGTGGATCCCAGACTCCTCCTCCTCTACTATCCATGAGCAAATCTCACTTTATAGAATGTGACACTCAAAACATGGATTGTAAAGAAATGCGCTCATCACTCTCAAAAGAATGCCACAAGTCTGGCTCTAAGTACCATAAGCTTTCCCCTTATGTAAATCACCGCTACTGTAAGCTCACTCAACTTGAAATCATATAGGGCTTTAGCGGGATGTAATGAAGGCTTTTTGGATCAAGGTTGGACATATTGAACTATGAGGTTTCATCTTTCCTTAAGCACTCTATTTTCTCATTACAGCTCATACTTTCTTGACTCTTTGAGTCCTTTTCTTCTTCCTTAAGGGAACTAGAGAGACACATTGTCACTCTTTCTTCTTCATGACACTCATTTTCTCCTTTTTTCATCATTCCATGCCTTTCAACATTGTTTTCTTGAATCCTTTCAACCTTTACTTTCTTTTTGACATGCTTCTTTTTGGCTTTTCATCCTTTTCTTTGCCTTTACTTTTCATCAATTTTTTTTGTTCTTTGCACCTTTCATCACTTTGAAATTCCTCGTATCTCCCCCAAACTTATGTTTTTGCCTATTGTTCATCATGAATGCTAAGGAAAGATTGGGTGCCAAGAGAGGGTCATTATAAAAATGGATGAAGGCTTGTAATGTGGTTATTGAATGAAAAAGGCTTAGGCTCAAAGGGGTTGACTAAGGATATCATAATGGTAGGCTACGAAAGTTTTCAAAGTTCAAATGGGACCAAGGAGAGCCTATAATCACTTCTCAAGTCGAGCTACACTTAGAATTTTGCCTAGACAAACATTCAGGGCAAGTTATAGACTATTGGCACGGGACGTGGACTTGCAATTCAATACCTCGTCTCTCAAGATACTGGATTGTTAAAGAGAATAGAGTCAAGGGCCCACAACAACCCTAGCTAAGACAGATGGCTCACAGAAACCACTTGATGATAGTTTTAGTCAACTCAAGGGTCTAAAGGTCACACTAGAGCTATTCTTTGTCAATCAACTTGTCTCTAACCATGAGGTCGAAGGTAAATGTGTTAGTACCAAGTGAATCCTACTTGATCCACTTTTATTCATTACTACTAAATATCAAAACATAAAGAAAAACAGACTTAATCCCTTAAGAAGGTTGTCACGCCATCCATCGTTGGGAAGAGCCACCTGGTTCACACACTATCCACCTTTGGAAAGAACCATGGCATAAAGAAAACCAAAGTCTTATTGATCATGCAAAAATATAAAAAGAAGCTACAAACTCAAAAAGAAGCTATCAAAAGGAAATAAGAAGCTAAGCTATTAAGGAAAATTACAAAAGAAGTTATAAAGTAAACTACGCAAAGTAAAATGAATATGTACAATAAGGGTGTGAAACGAATATATACAAAATGGGGAGGACTATATACATGGAATGGTAAAGCTATATACATACCAAAAGTGAAAAATAACGAAAATGAAAATAATGATAAGTAAAAATAAAGAAAAATATTATCATAATTATTACATGCCAGTCATCAAATCAAAATAAGACCACCCCCAAAATAAAAGTTAGCATTGTCCTCAATGCTAAAAGCAAAAATAAGACTAGGGAAGTGATAGGGAGTAAAGAAAACTCCTTATGTGATATCTGTCTACATGGGGTCAGGCACACTGGTAGGGTCCTCAGGCTGCATAGACTCATCGGATCCCTCTGGGTCCTCCAACTGTATCTCCAGGTCCTCATACTAGGGCACCACAAATCCCCTCTTGGGCTCTCTGTCAGCCTCCTACTCTGAAGCTTGATCTGTTTGTGCTGCTGGAGCAGTCTCCTCCATGAGTAAGTTAAGCGGGATGTCTCCGACCGTCGTGAGCTTCTCTACCTCCTTCTTTAGCAACACCACAGACTCCTTTGAAGCTTGAGTCTTCTTCATCTTATTGACTTGTTTTCCCATCTCTTTGATCAACTTCCCATGAGTATCCAGAGTCTCCATATTTTGTTTTTGGTTGTCAAGGATATTTTTCAATGAATCCTCCACTGATGGAGGTAATTGCATCTGTGGGGGGGGGCGGGGGATACATACGCTGCGACTGCACTCGATAAGGCATGTAGCTTTGATGTAGCTACCTGCATCCAGTTGTTGCTGAATAAAGTCTGATTAACCAGTAGTGCAGTCTGAGGGTAGGCTGAGAAGGAAGGCACAGATAATGGGGCAGAGGCAGATGGCCCTAAGGAAGGAGGTGTCATAGCAGCAGAAGAACTTTCAGTTGTGGAAGGCTTGGACCCAGTGTCCACTACCCTTGGCTCTTCATACTGTCCAGTTGAGGTAGTGGCTTTGCCTTTGGACTTGGGTTTGTCTTCTCCCTGAAGGTTGTACCAAGAGAATGGACTTTTCGGCTTCACCTTTTTTGTCAAAATCCCTCCCTTCTACCTCTTGGTCCTCTAAATACATGCTGAGGAAGTTAGGGTATGGGTATGATCTTTATTCCTTCCCGATAACTTTGGTGATATTTCTGGCCATGAGGTTTCCCACATTTATCGGGTACCACGCCATGATAGAAGACACAACGATTTCCCGGGAGACTAGAATATCTCTATCATGCTGGGATGGGTCTTGCCGGCTGCAAACAAAGGTTCACCACCCTTTTACTTCAAATCTCAGAGTGTTTCTAGCAATGTCGACCCCAGGTGTAAGCCAAGCCAGTGGTGTCCCTGGGATGGCTATCACCTCTACAAGCCATGGACGGGCTGCCTCATCTAATGCTACCTTCTCAAGTATAGGGATTCGTCCACATCATCAAACCCGGCATATGTGTTTAGTGTCTTTCCATCAAACCTGATCTTCTGGTTATGTAACTTAGTCACATAGGTGAACTTTTTTATGTGGGAAACATTGGCGTAGAATTCCTTAACTAGGTACTCGTTTTCCTCCAGCAGCAGCTTGTGAAGAATTTTCACCCCACTCTTTCATCAAATTATTTCTTCACATTGGGATTGTGGGGTGGAAGATCTCTTTCTATGAACTGCCTCTTGAGGGTGAGTGACCTTTGTGGGCACCATTCCCAGAATTTGTGGTAGGATTTTTCACTGACAAACCTATCTTTCCATACTGGGGGCTTTCTTGATCTAACCAAACCCCCCACCTGGGTATCACCTCCTCTCCCGTCATCCGGGACATCTTCTTCATCTAGATTTATAGGAGCAGTTGTTGTTCAGGCCGGAGTTGCAGCAGGCGGAGAAAATGGAGCTGAAGTCTCACTACCTCCTTCTGAACCATCAGACGACTCAAACAAGGAGGTAGATTCATTGACGAGGCAGTAGGGTTGTGATTGGGCCTCTTGCCAATGACCCTTTGAGGTGCTAAGGGTGCAATATGTTTCCCTATGCCCCGGCCTCGGGAGGATTCTCCCCTCCCTTGTGATTTCAGGACCACCACGAGATCGCACCATTATCTGCATACACAATTAGGGAAAGATCATTAGTATTGTGGTCGAATGTATCATTAAAGAAATGCAGTTGAAAAGAAACAATGCTTCCCAAAATAGTGCACCGCGGAAAAATGGGCGCAGCCCCAAAAGAGTCGGAATCAGACTACCAACTCTCTGAAGATGGACTTCCACAAACCGCGAGATAATGGGCGTGGCCGCAAAAAATCAAACGCGGACCGCGTAAAAGTGAACGTGGTTGCAGAACTACTTGGCATGTTCTCTGAAACTCATGAGCGCGGACCGCGAATATTTGGACGCGGACCGCGAAAAACTACCGCGTCCGTGCACTTGTAGTCAATCTCAGCTCTTCACAAAATAAGGAATGCAGACCGCGTAAAATGGACCGCGGTCTGCGAAATTTAAACCAGACGGGCACTGATGAATTATTTTAGACCTAGGGTTCACTTAGTGCAAATATTTAGGAAATTAACAGGCATAGTGAATAACCCTATCCCCCATTAGGCATGGAAAATAATTACCCATATTGAATTAAGCCTCAATTACGCATGATTTTGAGATTTTGGCATGAATTAAACACTAACAAAAAAAAAAGTAAAACTAAAAGAAAAGAAAATCAAAATATGAAATTAATGCAAAGATTTGAGCATACCAGATGTGGATTTGTAGTAGAAAATTGCCTCTTGATTAATGAGAGATGAGATTAAAAGTGTAAGAAGAGGAAGATGAACAGTGCTTTATTTCGGTGAAAGTGTGGGGTTCGAAAAGTGTATAGGTCCTAAGGACTTTGTATTTATCACAAACCAATGGGGTCCCACCTACTTACCTGAGCGCAGTCCGCGCTTTTTACCTTTCGAAGAGCCTTTGCTGAAACTGGTCCGCTGAGAGCAGAAAAATAGGCGTGGCCGCGTAAGATCAACGCGGATCGCGAAATTACAAACGTGGACGCGAATACAACTTCAGAGAGTTGATATTCTGGGCTTTTCAATTCTGCGTCGGCTGACAATTTGTGCCCCCGCTAAATGTTGTCGTGGCCCACAAAATTTTGAGCGCGACCCGCGTAATTTCCCACACTTAGGCAAATTTTTCCGGCCAAAGTCCTGCACTGCACAAACAATTCCTACACAAACTTTACAACCAGTTAGTTCAAAATAAAGCCTAATCTAAGAAGAAAATCAAAAAGAAAGAAAAACTCATGTGTTGCCTCCCAAGAAGCGCCTGATTTAATGTCGCGGCACAACGCATGTTACCAACATCATTGGAAATTTATCAAGGCCACCACATGGCTGTCATCAAACTTTCCCAGGTAATGTTTCACTCGGTTCCCATTAACTCTGAAGATTTCACCATTTTTGTTTTTCAAATCAAGAGCACCAAACGGAGTCACGTGCACCACCTCAAAAGGGCCACTCCATTTTGACTTGAGCTCTCCTGAAAACAGTCGTAACCGAGGAGTTGAATAGAAGAACCAAGTCACCCTCCTTGAACTCTTTGTTCTGGGCATTTTTGTCATGTAAGTACTTCATCTTGTCCTTATACAAGGATGAGTTGGAATAAGCATGAAACCGGAATTCAACTAGTTCATTGAGTTGCTCCACCCGGAGATTGGCTGCTACATCCCATTCAAGATTTAACCTCTTCAGCGCATACATGGCTTTATGCTCTAATTCAACAGGAAGATGGCATGCTTTCCCAAATAACAACTGTTACGGATACATACCGAATGGAGTCTTGTACGCAGTCCTATAAGCCCACAAAGCATCGTCAAGTTTTCTTGACCAATCCGTTCGATTTGCATTGATAGTTTTTGATAATATACTCTTTATCTCCCTGTTAGAGACCTCAACTTGTCCACTAGCTTGGGGATGATAAGGGGTTGAGACCTTATGATTGACACCATACTTGGAAAGTAAAGTGTCGAAGGCCTTGTTGCAGAAATGAGAACCCCCATCACTAATGATTACCCGAGGAGTGCCAAACCTTGTGAAGATATTTTTCTTTAAAAACTCCACCACACTCTGTGCCTCGTTGTTGGGCAAAGCCACGATTCAACCCACTTGGAAACATAATCAACATCAACCAGAATGTAAGTGTTACCGTACGAACTCACAAAATCCCCATGAAGTCAATGCCTCACACGTAAAAAATGTCAATTTCAAGAATAGTGGTGAGAAGAGTTTCATCCTTCTTGGAAATTCCCCCAGCTCTTTGGCATTCATCACACCTCTTAACAAGTTCACTTGCATATTTATACAGGGTTGGCCAATAAAATCCACAGCTAAGAACCTTGGAAGCAGTTCTTGCCCTACCATGATGACCATCGTAGGGCGAGGAATGATAAGCATCAAGAATACTCATTTGCTCCTCCTCCGGGACACATCTACGGATATGCAAATCTTGAACAAATAGGGCTCGTCCCAATAATAATACAAACTGTCCCGTTTGAGTTTCTTCGTTTGGTTAGAAGAGAGCTCACTCGGGACAATGCTGGTCACAAGGAAATTAGCAACATCAACGAACCAAGTCATACCATTCAAAGACACGGAGAGGAGTTGCTCATCCGAGAATGAATCATTAATTTCGAGACCATTTTGGGACCTCCCTTCCTCTTCTAAGCGGGACAAATGGTCCGCTACCTGATTCTCACTTTCTTTTATATCAATGATCTCGAGGTCAAATTCTTGAAGCAGAAGAACCCATCTCATCAACCTAGCCTTCGAGTCCTTTTTGGTCATTATGTAACGCAGTGCCGCGTGATCGTTGTGAAAAATCACTTTGGCACCCATGAGATATGGCTTAAACTTTTCCATGGCAAACACGATGGCTAACAACTCTTTCTTCATCACCGTATAATTGACTTGGGCGTCTTACATCGTTTTGCTTGCATAATAAACCGAATGAAATATCTTGTTTATCCTTTGCCCCAAAACCGCTCCTACCGCAACATCACTAGCATCGCACATGAGCTCAAATGGTAAGCTCCAATTGGGTGCGATAATTATGGGAGTGGTTGTCAGTTTATACTTGAGAATCTCAAAGGCTCATGCACTCTTCATTGAACACAAACTTTGCATCTTTTTCTAGCAGCTTGCACAAGGGGTTCACCACTTTTGAGAAATCCTTGATGAACCTTCGGTAGAACCCCGCGTGCCTAAGAAAGCTCCTAACTCCCTTGACGGAAGTAGGAGGAGGTAGCTTTGAAATCACTTCAAAATTTGCCTTGTCCACTTCAATACCTTCTTTGAGATCTTATGACCTAGGACAATACCTTCCTCGACCATAAAGTGGCATTTTCCCCAATTAAGCACTAGATTTGTCTCTTCACATCGGGCCAACACTTTGTCAATATTGTCCAAGCATTCTTCAAAGGAGTCACCCATAACACTAAAATCATCCATGAAGACTTCGAGGAAGTCCTCCACTATATCCGTAAATATTGCCATCATACACCGCTGAAAGGTAGCCGGTGCATTACACAACCCAAACGGCATCCGTGAGAATGAAAATGTTCCATACGGACATGTGAAGGTAGTTTTCTCTTGGTCTTTCGGGGCAATGAGAATCTGGTTGTACCTTGAGTACCCATCCAAAAAGTAATAGTAGGCACGCCGGCAAGTCTGTCCAACATTTGATCAATAAAGGTCAATGGAAAATGATCTTTGCGGGTCACTTTGTTCAACTTTAGGTAATCCATGCATACCCTCCATCCGGTCACGATCCTAGTGGGGATCAACTCATTTTTCTCATTTGTCACCACAGTCCTACCCCTTTTTTTCGGCACACATTGTACCAGCGAAGCCCATGCATTATCCAAAATAGGATACACAACCCCTGCATCAAGCCATTTGATAATTTCCTTCTTGAAGACCTCTTGCATAGCCTCATTCAACCTCCTTTGACGTTCCACATAGGGTTTTTCATCATCCTCTAGTATAATTTTGTGCATGCAAAAGGCGGGGCTTATGCCCTGAATGTCAGCCAAAGTCCATCCAATTGCCTTTTTCCTTCTTTGAAGCACCGCAAGGGTGGAGTTTACCTGCACTTTAGTTAAGCAAACAAAAAGAATAACAGGTAATGTAGAAGAAGGACCTAAGAATTCATACCTGAGGTGTGAAGGTAGATGCTTCAACTCCAATGTTGGTGGCTCCTCGATCGAGGGCTTTGTTAGTGGAGTCTTCTGGTTCTCCAAGTCCAAGGAAAGTTTACGAGGCCTATATGAGTAGGATCACATACCTTGCAAAGCATTTGCACATTCAACCAAGCCTTACCTTTCATCATCCTCATGGTTTAGCAATACAACTTCCATAGGGTCTTCCACATTGATCATGGCACTCGTGTCATCAACTATCACCTCCGTCACAAGATCCACAAAGAGCAAACTTCATTACTATTTGGTTGCCTAATTGATTTGCACACGTGGAATACAACGTTTTCATCACTCACTCGGAAGGTGAGCTCTCCTGCTTCACCATCAACCAATGCCTTCCCCGTTGCTAGGAAAGGTCTCCCCAATATTATAGGCACATCATAGTCGACTTCGCTGTCGAGAATCACAAAATCAGCGAGCAAAATAAACTTGTCAACTCGGACAAGAACATCATCAATAATACCAAGCGACCTCTTCATTATTTTATCCGCCATTTGCAATCTCATTGAAGTAGATCTTGGTTTCTCAATACCCAATGTCTTGAATACGGAGTATGGCATCAAATTAATACTTGCTCCCAAATCACACAAGGCTTTTGCAAAATCAACACTCCTAATGGTGCAAGGAATTGTAAAGGCGCCGGGATATTCATGCTTTGGAGCCGTCGAGTGCACAACGACACTCACTTGATGAGTCATTTTGATGGTCTCACAATTCATAGATCTCTTTTTAGTTACCAATTCCTTCATAAACTTGGAATATCCCGGCATTTTCTCAAGAGCTTCCACCAAGGGCACATTGATTAACAAGCTTTTCATCATCTCAATAAACTTCTTAAATTGGTTTTCATTATTTTGTTTTGCAAGTCTTTGAGGATAAGGTGGAGGAAGCCTTGGCAAGGGAGCCTTGGTTTTAGGCACTACCATTTCCGGTATGTCTATCACGTGTTCCCTAGACGGGTTCACATCATTTTGAGTCTCCTCCTCATTGTCATGAATATCGATCCTCACTTCATCATTCAAATTCCCATCATTCACTTGCTCATCAATTATTGGATCATCATCATTTTGCAACATAACAACATCACTCACAACTTTCTTTTGATTGGAGGTACTAACATCTCCACCTTTACCGCTTCTTGTAGTCACCGCCATAGAATGACATGTATTGTTCCTACCCTTCAGGTTTACTACCGTGTCACTTGTTAGTGCCCCCTTAGGGCGAGTGTTCAATGCTTGAGAAATTTGACCCATTTGTACTTCCAAGTTGCGGATAGAAGTAGTGTGGGAGGCTATTTGAGCATCAGAATCGACATTCCTTTCCATCATTTGTTTGAACATACTCTCTATCCGCCCCATCTTATTTTTTGAAGAACTTTTCCCTTGAGACAAATATGAGGCGGATGGTTGTGTTGTTGATACATCGGGGGCCTTTGAAAGCACCCATGAAATTTCCATTGCCTCCCCAATTGTTGTTATTGTTGTCATTCCAATTGCTATTGTTGTTCCCTTTATTCCCCCAATTTTGGTTGTTGTTCCCCCAATTGTTCGAGTTGTTGTTATTGCCATTGTTCTAATTCCCTTGGCCTTGGTTGCCGCAGTTTTGATTGTTCCCTTACGATATCTATTGTTTATTTGGAGCATTTCTCCATTGTCCTTGGTAGTTGTTTGCATATAAAACTTCTTCGCTTTGATAATCATAAGAATCTTCTTGGTTGTAACCACTACCGCTTTGTTCATATTGATCTTGATTGTTTTGCACTTGCTGACCATGCTGTCTCCTCTTGTTGACCATGACATTTACCCCTTCCATGGCATTGACTTGCTTAGGCCCCTGAACTTGCTGAAGTTGGGCCTTTGCTAACTGATTCATAGTAATAGTCAACTGTGCTATGGCTTGTCCGTGATCATGAAGTTCCTTGTGAAGATGGATTACATTTGGGTCATCTTGAGGAACATTTTCCCGACTTTGCCAAGCTGAAGAAGTGTCAGCCATCTCATCTAGTATGTCACAAGCTTCGGCATAAGGCATATTCATAAAATTTCCCCATGCTAGCTGGTTCACCACACATTGGTTGGTCGTGTTTATACCCCTATAGAATGTATGCTGGATCATTGCTTCAGTCATGTCATTATTGGGGCATTCCTTGACCATAGTCCTATACCGCTCTCAGATTTCATGTAAGGGTTCATTAGGTTCTTGTTTAAAGGCTAAGATCTCATCCCTCAATGCCGCCATATGTCCCAGTGAGAAAAACTTGGCTAGAAACTTTTCAACCAACTCATCCCACGTGGTGATGGAATGGTTGGGTAGCCTCTCGAGCCAATACAAATCTTTCCCTCCAAGTGAAAAAGGTAAAAGTCTTAGTCTCAGCGCATCCTCCGACACGTTCGTCTGTTTACTCCCCCATCAGGTGTCTACAAAACTCTTTAGATATTTATATGCATTCTGATGGGGAGCACCAGTGAAGAAACCTCTTTGCTCCAATATGGTCAGCATGACATTTGCAATCTGGAAATTGCGTGCCCGAATTCAGGGTGGGACAATTGCACTTGCGTAACCTTCATAGGGAAGTACCCAGTTGTTGATACCCAATTTTTCCTCAAATTATTTTTTTCAAACTTGCATATAAGCTTTCAAAATCACTCTTGGTAATAATGAGTATTTTGCCCTATTTTTCCATATGTTTTATTAAGTTATTTTCATATTTATTTAATACTTCATATCTTAATAATTATTCACAAATTACGTTATAAATAATATCAAAATGTTCCCAGTTCGGTATGCTACTTTTTGTCCATTAGGACTCAATCATTTCACAAATTAACCAATTGGGTCTCATTTAATTCTAATTACAGTAATTTTACAATTATCGCCCAATTGAATACTTGGTGTTGTTATATTCAAAACTTATCCATTTTTACAGTTATATTATTTAATTACTGTAATTTCACCTATTTTGAACTTAATTTCACCTTTTGTACAATTATTAGCTATTTTTATTAATTATTTATCTATTTTTGGGGTATTTAATAACTGGCCACCTTTTATTTAAAAACTAGCCTAAATTAAATACCCAACCCATCTGATTAAGACAATTAAAATCCAATACCCAAACCCAATTTTCTACCCGGCCCAGTCCTAAATCAATCTGAGCCGTTGATCAATTAGATAAATGGCCCAAATTACACCTTCCTAATAGAACTCTAACCTAACCCCCAGTCCATCTCATTTTCCTTCGAGACGGTTCATCTCTCTATCTCTCTATGACTCTCCAGAAGTCTCCTTGACTTCGTCTTCTACGATGGTCTCTGGTCGTCTTCTCCGGTGGATTTCCACCGGAAACTTGGTTCCCCATCATCTCCTGGCCACCTACTTGCCTCTCACCTATTCAGTGACCTCTTAAGCTCTTCAGACGAACCTGAAGCGGTTTACTCACCTCCTTTGGGTCTCTTGCCATTTTCCGGCCACCCCCCGACCGTTTGAGTAAGTTTTGCAATCTCTCCGGCCTAAATCTACGTCGTTCATGAAGTTTGTCCTCTTTTATGGGTTCCACAAAACCCATCTTCTATATATTAGATTTTTCTTTTAAGATCTGTTCTATATTTACAATATCATGAAGCTTCTCTATGTTTATCTCCGAAATTTTTGTTTTTAACAATTTCGAAAACTAGGGTTTCTATACCCTGTTCTCAAAACAGTATTCCCTTTTGATTTTAGTCATCTATGCTATGTTTAAGTGATTATCTCATGATTTCTTGTTGTTTGAACTGTTATTGCTGAAACCTTAATGTTCTAGGTTGATCTTTATTGTTTGACTATGTGTACTCGTGTGTTCTTTATGACTTTTGCTTTGATTCATTGTTATGACCTCTTCCTGTTGATTTCTATGAGTATATCTTTGTGTCAATCAGTGACTGCTATTTAAATATTTGAAAACTCTGACCTCTACCTTACTGGCTGTCTACTCTTTGATTTATGTTGACCCTTTTGTGTGAAAATCCCCGGGCTTGTGATGTTTTCCTTGAATACATGATTTTGTATTTCTTCTATAATTCTATACCAATTTTTGAATTCTTTCCATATTTATGTGATGCTTTCCTTAACTATCTCGGATTCCCTGTGATTGTAACTGAGTCCGAGATTCTTTCAATTGGTTTTCAAAAAACTAATACCCTACTTTACTTTATAAATGTAATGTTAGTTCAACTTTCCTTAATTGTATACTATGTACTTGACTTTTATTATACACTATGTGATTTTCTTGTCCTAATTTAACAGAATCAGCCTTATTGGACTGATTTCTTTTCCTTATTTTACCTTGACTATACCGTTAGAACTAGACTCCTTAATTAAAGGAGTTCAGCGTCTTAATTGATACTAATCAATTGTTATTTCCATAATTATGCACTATTTGCCTATGTGACTACTCGTTGTTTAAACTATATATACCCTGTCTTCTCTCTTTACACAGACACACACTCTTGACTGACACTTACACTGATAACACACACGGATACACTGAGAACACTGACACATTTTTGACATTGCATATCACTAAAGCATATTCACACTCAGAACATTAACATTGTTTTGAATCCTCTTTGTTTCCATATACACCCTTTCTTGCTCTTTACATTGGTTATTGACTACTCAGTCGGCTAAAAGCCAAGACTGAGTAATCCTTGTTGCTCTCTCTTGCTTCTGCACACAACTATCTTGTTGTTCTCTTGTTCTGCATACTACTGTTNCCCCCCCCCCAAGCATGTTTCAGTTCATGATTATGTACTTGTTGTTCCTTTTGTGCTTTATTCTATGGTTCTATTGCATACCATGTAGTTAGCATGACTCTATAATGTCCTTTCCTTTTTTTAGTCTGATAAGTACTCTGCTTTCTCCATGTTATTCTCTATGATTGCTTAAGTCTTGTGAAATTAACATGTCCATGCTATTCCCCCTTTCTTAGTAGACTAATATGTCTCATGTTTCTCATGTGTGACTTTGTGTGAGACTTATGCAACTAGTATGCTTACTCGTTTATGGGTTGATGTTTCTCATCTCAACATGACCACTGTTACATTCTTAGCTTCCTATGTTATAAACCTTCCCCCTCCACATGATACCTGAATGCTACATGGTTCTGATTCCATGCCTAATATGTGACTCTGTGAATCTATGTTGCTTTGTGACAACTATGTGGTAACTATGTGAATCTGTAACCTTATTCTACTGCTAACATGTGAATTATTTGTCCCCAACTCCCTATCCCTGTTTGTGTTTGTTCCTTTCCTAAATTCTCTACCTGCTGGATTGTGGTTGCATTGCCTCTCCCTTTTGCAAACTGTTTACAAAACTCTTCATTATTCTCTGAAGTTATTTTCAAAAGAACTGATGTTTCAAACTACTTTTTCAAACTCAACACTCTTTTAAACTATGAGCACTGCCCACTACTCTTAGACTTTAGGTTCATCCTCCTTCGTGTGAGCATTGCCTTGGGGACCTTGAGTACCCATTGAACTTTGACACACAAGGCTGACACTCTACACTGCACTTACTCATCCTTGGCTAGGGTACCTAGGTGTGAAGCACTGTCCAGTATCATCTGAGGTCCTTAGAGACTATGACACACTTGGGTTGAAGACCATGGCATATGGCAAATGGATCTGGTACTTGGGCCTACTGTTAGGCTCTCTATAGTGTAGCTTCTTGCTTTTCTTATTCAGTTGTGTAATTCATGCTATGTTGGTCTGTAATAATTATTTGTAAACTAACTCCGGGGCTGGATAGTGAAAAAAGGTGGGATTATGCATGTTTAGTATAAATCCGGGTAGAAACCCTGTTTAGGATTTACTTCACCTATGTGTGCAATAGAAATCCTGTTTAGGACATATTTGCCATGCATTAGTAAATTATGTTTTAGGTTTCTTTACTTCAGCATCTCATCACACTCATGAGCATTTAACAAATCATGTTAACTACCAGTAATAGGCTGTTACAATTACTGCCCCGCTTAGAAATCCTGTCCTAGTTAAATAACTATAAAAATGGTTGTTACGATAACACTGCCTCTGCATATACATGACTGTTGCATATAGAAATCCTTCTTTAGGTTCGTAATAATAACCAATTATCAATATTTTCATTAGATATCCTGTTATCTTAGGAGTTTACTCTCAGCATGCCTATATTTAAATACTGTACTAAGCATACCTCTAAGAACATCTAGAATTCACGTGACAAGATCAACAACTTAAATCACGTTTCTGTATGTTTTGGTTAATAAGTAAAATATCGTTAAAACAATGATTTCTGATTTCTGCAAATGTTTGTGTATTCAGGAAAACATGTTTAGGTTTGCCTACATTATGCGTGCATTTTTAGATAACCATGCCTATAGGACTTGCATCCATCATACTCACATAATCACCTGTTCACTAGAGCTAAGCCTAAAGAAGTGCATTCTGTATGTAAAACAGTACCTAGAACATTTCAGACGCCTAGGCAAACTCTAGGAGCCAATATAAACCAGAAATTTTGTGCACATTGCTTGCTAACTACAGTGGTCTAACATTGGTCATATACTTCTTCTACAACTCATTAATCCTGCTGTCTTAATGCTGTATTCACACCTAAAATCCTTCCTTAGGTTCCGAAACTCGAGACTCCTTTATGTGCTTGAGTCGTGCTATTTATGTGTACGACCTGTGGAGGAATTTAGGATCCCATATCTGCTCCTGTATGCTTCCTCTATATGTAGTACTAACTTTTATTGTATGTCGCTTAAAGTTTATCCGTTAAACCTGAGGGTCAGCCTAGTACCCCCCTTATAGGATTAGTAGTCCTAAACACCCTCCAGGACTGATAGGACGGGACGGGTAACAACATGCAATAATCTTCGTGACCAACACACGCGTTTTAAATACCTTAGCGGGGTGGGGAATTGTAGAATATGGATATGATGACCGGTGCACTAATACCACATGTAGCCCCTCTTCGAGGCGTGACATACCGGGTATTGCATTGATGTGATCCCTATTACTTTAAAACCTAGGACATTTTCATTCAAATGATTTTACTTTTCTGTTCTTTAAATTTCTTTTAATAATTTCAGTATTTACTTGAAATCCTCTCTTACGTGAGCCTTGCTTGTCACTTGTTTACTGTCCAAATTCACAAAATTACTTGGCTGGGGCCCACAGTTGTGGATATCGAGGGGTGCCTAATACCTTCCCCTTGGGATAATTTCAAGCCCTTACCCAATCTTTGGTAATGCAAACTAGTTTATGAGTTAATTATTCTAGGTGACCTAACGCACCATAAAATCGTTAGGTGGCGACTCTTCCTTAAACCTCTTCCTTTAAGGAGTTGTCCAGAATGTCATGAAACCCGATCTCCCCGTACCTAACCCGTGCGAGGAAAAAGGGGGGCGCGACAGTATGGCCACTCTGCTGGGGAGTATTCCCTAGGCTTTTTACCATTACAAGTTGCTTTGTGAATTTTGACCTTTAATTTTGTTAAATGTTTACACCTTTTCCTATTCCCGTTATATGCTATTAACTGTTTAATTTTTGCAAGTATTTATTTTGCCTAAACAAAACTGACATATCTTCATGTTTTCTTTGTAACCGCTTCCATTGTAACTGTTGTATTTTCTTTCTTTACCGCTTTCCTCAACGTGAAAATACATGCCTATTTGTTTAAATGCTATTTATTGCATATCATGATCCACATTCATATTCCATTCGTGCCAAACAAAAGTCCTATAGCAACACTTACAATGAGTGGTTGCGCTATTCAAATTTTACCACCTCCTAAATTCGGAAAGGCGTATTTGCGGTAAAACTAGTCGATCAACGGTGCAGTCGACAGTTCCGTGCCTTCCCCCTTGAGTTGTCCGCTCAAGGGTACCGGTCTAAAACCCAATAGAAACCTTACTCCATTGTAATTTTGCATGCATCATGGTCAAACCTAGCCATGCTAATGTGTTGTACGCACAATGGCCTTTAAGATAGCCTTGTCCAAAGTCTATTGGGTTTCCCTGGAACGCCTTCACATTCTGTGCATTTATTTGGGGAACTAAATGCTCTTTGCTAATTATTGATGTTAAATAGTCGAGTCCGGTGGGGGTAAGGGCCTAACCCTCTTTTGTTTTGCAGAAATGAGGCACGAAACCCCCAGATTCGGCATGGTCGCCAATATCCACCCCAAATTGTTAAACTAGTGGGAGGATCTTCACTCCAACGACAAAACACTCGTTAGGAAACACTTGGGCAACCCGCCCTCTATTTTGGATATTCAGCCTAACAAAATGATGATTGAGGCTGCTACCTTATTCTAGGATTGCGATCGATCGGTATTCCGCTTCGGAAACAATGAAATGACACAACTGCTAGAAGAAATAGGAGGTTTGGCCGGTTTGGCTTGGGAATCTCCAGGGTTGCTGATGCTTGAGACTCGCACAGGCCGGGGTTTTCTCAAAATGTTGGGTCTGAAGAAAAATCCGGACTTGGTATGTTTAAAGGTTTCGTACATCCCTTTCGATTACTTGTACGAAAGGTTCGGTCATAGCAAATCATACCGCACCCATCAGGACGAGTTCTCCCTCACTTCTCTAGGGCAAATCCATCGCCGAGTGTTTGCTTTCATGGTCTGTTTTCTGGGTTTAATGGTGTTCCCGACAAAGAAGGAAAGTATCCACACTAGATTGGCCATGGTCACTAAGACTTTAATGGAAGGGATCAACGGACAGGACTTCAGCATTGTGCCTATGATCATTGCAGACATATACCGAGCCTTAGAAATGTGTCAACGGGGAGCAAAACATTTTGAAGGTTGCAACTTACTACTTCAACTTTGGCTCACTGAACATCTGCAAAGGGGTGACTACCGACAAGACATCCATCGAAGAATCTGGGATGACCATATCGCTTTCCACCACCCAAAGCGAATGAACTATATTCCAGACATGTTCTCTCAGCCGGAAAATGCCGAGGGATGGGTTGAGTTACTGGGGAATTTGACCGAGGACCAGATTCAGTGGATGTGTGAATGGTTCCCAACAGACGAATTTATCATCCGATCTCGAGACGCTTCATTTCTGATATTGATTGGTCTGAGGGGAACATACCCTTATGTCCCTCTCCGAGTTATGAGGCAAGTAGGGAGAAGGCAGGTTATACCTAGGTTTGAGAAGATGAGACATTTTCGAGCAGACTTCCAAGATGACGACAGCCCTCACAAGTGCCAAGCCTAGCATTTGTGGCACTACAAGATTGTACTTGAGAAAAACACCATCGAGCTAGACATGTATCATGCCGGTTGTACTCCTTTCTGTCTAAGCTAGTTAGAAGAAGATATGGAGGGTCAGTTCGAGCCAGGATCCCCTTAGGGTCACCAGGTCATAGATGAGAAGGCCGGAGCGCAAGTTACATTCAATAATCTACGCAAGAGGCTCCGTGAATGTGAGAATAATCATCACCAGATACACGAGTCCAACAGAAAGCTGATTGAAGAATGGAAGGACATGGATATCAGCTTCAACAAGAGGCTAGGGTACTTGAAGCGAGGTATAGTCGAGCTGGAAGAAAAGTTCATCAAGAGGATCGAGGACTACAAAAAGGCCTAAGGAGCCGAAGGAGGATATCTATCCAGGACCTACTTATTGCTGGGACTTCGCGAGTTGGGAAAGCTGATCGAAGAGAGCAAGAATGCTGAATCTGGGTAAGGTTCTTCTGGGACCAAGTAGATATGGGTGTCTTTCATTTTGTCTCTTTTGATGTAATAAGGCCACTGGCCGTTAGTGACCTTTATTTTTCGCATATTTGGAGTCATTTTTATCATCAATAAGTTGAGGCATTTAGCATTTCAAGTTCTCCAAATTAATTTGTCGCTAGGCCTACCTCGGGCACAAAGAGGTTCCCCAACTTAGGATGCGTTTTACATTTTCGCATTACGTGTTTAAATTACCGCAATATTCTTTATAATCCTCACTGACTTCGTTACCTTTTTGTTTTTCCTTTATTTATTATTCCCCTCCCCAAAGGTTAGTTCGTGCATTCTAGCATCATCAGTCTATCACACAAGATCTAAGGGCCCTCCTCCTACTCCTCCCAGGGGCAAAGGCAAAGGCAAAAGTAAGATGGAAGAATCCAGCGGCCAGACAAGAGAATAGGGTTGAACGGGTAGAGGCCACTAACGGCCGGGGTATTCAGGTTTTGCATGAGAACATGTCACCATTGGAACAAAAGCTGCTGAAATTTCAAGAAGAACTTGATCAAGCCCGGAATCTGGCCAATCTGTCTTTTTGCCTCAACGTCCCTGACGTCACCCCTACACCTCCACAAAATATCCCAAAACAGCCAAATCACCCTGCACTTCATCATCACGCCACTTCCCCAAAGAACCAAACTCTCCCAGCACAGTGCAACACTTGCCACAACACTCCGCCTCCACCCCCGGGACCTTAGACTCACACAAAAGATCATCACTTTGCCTACAACAATCCCATCTACGTGGAGACTGTGACTCACTCCACCCCACCTGTCACACATGTGTATGAGTCCGATAAGAAAAACCTGCTTATCAAGAATCTGGCTAAGGAACTTAGGAAACTGACTAGCCGAGTCTAGGGTGTTGAAGCAAGGGGATCGAAGGTCTGAACTATGAAGACCTCTGCATACAGCCTGATGTCGAACTGCCCGAGGGGTACAAATCTCCAAAGTTCGAGATGTTCAACGGTACTAGTGATCCAAGGGTCCACTCGAGGACCTACTGTGACAAATTGGTTGGCGTAGGAAAAGGTGAAAGGATCCGCATGAAGCTATTTATGAGGAGTTTGAAAGGAGATGCGCTGTCTTGGTATATCAGCCAAGACCCCAAGAAGTGGTCCAACTGGGTAGGTATGGCCACAGACTTCATGGACAGGTTTAGATTCAACACAGAGAACGCACCAGATGTGTTCTATATCCAAAACTTGAGGAAGAAACCCACAGAAACCTTTCGCGAGTATGTTACTCGTTGGAGGTCGGAAGCTGCCAAAGTCAGGCCTGTCTTAGAGGAAGAACATATGAACAAATTCTTTGTTCGGGCTTAGGACCCGCAATACTATGAACGACTGATGATGGTTGAGGGTCAAAAGTTCTCCGACATTATCAAATTGGGAGAGCGGATAGAAGAAGGTATCGAGAATGGTATGGTTACTATTTTTTAAGCCTTACAGGCCACTAATAAAGCTCTGCAGTCCGGTGGTGTGTCCATAAAGAAGGATGTGGGAGCCGTGATGGTTGCACAACAAGCCAAATCCCCGCCTAAATACCAGGTCTATCCCGCACCTCCATTCACATATCAACCCGCTCCAAATTACCAAGCACCCTAACCTTCATACCAAACTCCACCTCCCACGTACCAAGCTCCACAACCCACATATCAACCCACTTCACCCAAATACTCCCAACCCGCTCCCGTCTACAACACCTATAACTCTCAGCCATCTCACTACCAGTCGCCCCCTACCCGTCAAAACTTCCCTAGGCCTTGCCCTAACTTTGATTGTCGCCCTCCAAAACAATACACCGCCATAGCCGAGCCCATCGACCAGTTATATGAAAAACTCAGAGCTGCTGGTTACGTCACACCTATCCTTGTTGTCGCCCCTGAGAACCCTTCTCAGTGGTTTAACCCGAACAAATCCAGTGCATACCATTCTGGCATGAAAGGACACACCATCGATGAATGCCGCTCTCTGAAGAATAAGATACGTACCCTTATTGATAACAAGATTATTGTGGCTAAGGAATCCGCTCCGAACGTCGGTAATAATGCTTTACCAGACCACAAGGGCGGAGGTATCCATATGATTGAGATAGAAGATGATTGGGATTCCGAGGGGTCAATCGGGTTGATCGTAGAAGGCGATGACCCAAAGAAACCTGCAGTTACTCTCAACTCGATCGTAGTCCAGATCCAACCATCTAAGAATGCTGAGGTGAATATGTCTATCCCATTTGAGTTCGAAGCAGCATCGCCTGCAAAGGCGAAGGCCCCAGTGCCAATTGAGGTTGATTTCATGTCTCACGCAAATGCACTCGCACCCTTCGAGGTTGTAGTCTTGCCGCCCAAAGCCCGTGTGCCATTTGACGAAGGATAGCCGCGCCAATCCCAGCGGCGATGTCATCCACACCACCTTTCTATTCAAATGCTATCCCTTGGGATTATACAACTAAGGCAAGAAGGAAAAGTAAAAGCAGGCCTGAAGAAGCCATCGCAACGCAGGGTGCGACAAGAACTGGTAGAGTTTATACCCCTGAGCATCTGGACGAGTCAAGCAAGCAGGCTGCCAACCGGCCCTCCCTCACTGATACAGGTTCAGATGATCTTTGGAGGAAAATACAGGCTAAAGAATATTCGGTCATCGACCAACTGAACAAGACACCAACATAGATATCCATTCTCTCTCTCTGCAGAACTCTGAGACGCACAGAAATGCTTTGCTGAAAGTGTTGATTGGAGCCTATGTACCGAACAACATCACTAGAGGGGAAATGGCCAACATGGTAGGCCAAGTACTGGAAAGCCACAAAATCACTTTTCACGAAGACGAGTTGCCACCTGAGGGATTGGGACATAACAAGGCTCTGCACATCACCGTGCAATGTGAAGATTATTTCATAACCAGGATTCTTGTCGATGGAGGGTCCAATCTTAAGACATGTCCGCTGATAACACTCAAGAAGTTGGGTAAGGGATTACATGAGATAAAGGACGGAGCGATCAATGTGAAAGCCTTCGACGATTCTCAAAGGTCTACCATTGGGGAGATCAGTCTATGTATGCAGATGGGACCGACTTGGTTCGAGGTGGACTTTCAGGTGATAGATGTGTCGGCATCTTACAATCTACTATTAGGACGACCCTGGATCCATGCTGCTGGGGCCGTAGAATCAACACTACATCAGGCAGTAAAATTCGAGTGGAACCACCAAGAGGTGATCATCCACGGCGACGGTAGCAACCCTAGTTACAATCGCCACTCTATCCCTGTAATTGATGGAAAGAAAAACTGGGTGGAGGAACCTACCACCATATCGAGCGGGTCAATGTTGTCGACAATGACAAATGGTGGGATAGCAAGATCAAGAGCATCTTGAATTGGGGAGGATACGAGCTAGGAAAAGGGCTCGGTAAGAACCTCCAAGGGATCACAAAACCCATCAAGATCAAGAAACATGGTACCACTTTCGGTCTGGGGTATGAGTATACATGGGAAGAATTCAAAAACCGGTCTCCCCATGGCGCGGTCACTATTACCCCTTGGATCAGCCAATACCTCATTTGGAGCAGACTTTCCAGCAAGCTGATATCATCTATGGGTCCGACGAAGAAGATGCACTGGCAGCAATGAGGGACTTGTTTCTAGGTGACAGGGACATGGATTGCTGTGTTGTTCTCGAGAAGGAAGGGGAGGAAGGCCCTTCCATACAGGCAGTGAGCGGAGGAGCTCGTCTCAAGAACTGGTCCATCTGTACGCCCAAAGCTCGTGGAGCCCCGGGGTAGCAAGGTTAATGAACAAGCACTATTTACTGCTTAATAAATGAATTTCTTTCCTTTTCTGCATTTTCAACTCCTGCAATATGATCTTCAATGTTCAAAACAATTATTCATTTTATCAAAGCATTTCCAATCTCCTTATGAATCTCATATTTATTTGCTACTGTTTTCTCCCATTACTTTATCAAACACAACATTACTATTACTTATCTTGATGAACCGATGTTTGTGACGTGCAATGAGACAACGCAACAAAAGGACATTGATTCAGAGGAAGATGATATACCCGACGAGATTGTAAAGGAAATTGAAAACTTTGAGAACAGACCTAAGTCCAACCTGGACGAGACGGAAATTATCAATCTGGGGGATTCAGAGAACGTCAAGGAAACACGGATCAGTATTCATTTGTCACCGTCAGAAAAGAAAGAGTATACAGAGTTTCTAAGGGAATATGAGGACATATTCGCCTGGTCGTATGATGACATGACTGGTCTAAGTACGTCCATTGTGGCTCACAAACTGCCAACCAATCCAATGTGTCCACCAGTAAAGCAAAAGCTCAGAAAGTTCAAACCCGACATGAGTTTGAAAATCAAAGAAGAAGTTACCAAGCAGATCAACACCAAAGTTCTCTGGGTAGTTGAGTACCCGACATGGTTAGCTAACATTGTACATGTGCCAAAGAAAGATGGGAAGGTCATAATCTATGTCGACTACAGGGATCTCAACCGGGCCAGTCCGAAAGACGACTTCCATTTGCCAAATATACACATTCTGATTGACAACTGCGCCAAACATGAGTTACAGTCATTCGTAGATTTCTTCACTGGTTATCATCAAATTTGGATGGACGAAGAGGATGCTGAGAAAACGGCGTTCATTATGCCATGGGGAGTATACTGTTACAAGATGATGCCATTCGGCCTGAAGAATGCAGGGGCCACCTATATGAGGGCTATGACTAATATATTCCATGACATGATTCACAAAGAGATTGAGGTGTATGTGGACGACGTTATTATCAAGTCAAAGAAAGCTGTTGATCACAGGGATGATTTGAGGAAGTTCTTCAACAGGTTAAGAAAATACAATCTAAAACTGAACCCTGCGAAGTGTGCATTCGGGGTTCCTGCTGGGAAATTACTGGGGTTCATTGTAAGCCGCCGGGGAATAGAATTGAATCCATCCAAAGTCAAAGCCATTTAGGAATTGCCACCACCGAAGAACAAGAAGGATGTTATGAGTTTCCTGGGGAGACTTAATTACATCAGCCAATTCATAGCACAATCTACAGTCATTTGTGAATCGATCTTCAAGATGCTAAAGAAGGATTCCGCAACCAAGTGGACCGAGGATTGTCAAAAGGATTTCGACAGGATCAAGGAGTATTTGTCAATACCGCCAGTTTTGGTGACGCCTGAGCCAGGTAGACCTCTATTACTCTACCTTGCAGTGTTAGACGGAGCTTTCAGTTGCGTTCTTGGGCAACATGATGAAACAGGAAGAAATGAGCAACCAATCTATTACCTCAGCAAGAAGTTCACTCTATATGAGGCCCGATATTCTTTGTAGGAACGCACATGCTGTGCTTTGACTTGGGTCTCCCAGAAGCTAAGCCATTACTTCTGTGCCTACACCACATACCTCATATCCAGGATGGATCCACTAAAGTATATCTTTCAGAAGCCCATGCCCACTGGCAAGCTAGCCAAGTGGCAAATTCTGCTGAGTGAGTTCGACATTATTTACATAACTCAAAAGGCTGTCAAAAGATAGGCACTAGCAGACCATCTTGCTGAGAATCCTGTGGAAGGAGAATACGAACCCCTGAAAACGTATTTTCCCCATGAAGAGGTATTATTCGTAGGAGAAGATATTGCAGAATCCTACGACGATTGGAGGATGTTCTTTGATGGAGAAGAAAACTTCAAAGGGGTTGGTATTGGAGCAGTCCTGATATCAGAAACTGGTCAGCATTATCCGGTATCCACAAAACTCAGATTTCCCTACACCAACAATGTGGCTGAATACGAAGCCTGCATCTTAGGGCTCAACATGGCCATCGACATGAACGTCCAGGAGTTGTTAGTAATTGGTGACTCAGACTTACTAGTACACCAGGTACAAGAAGAATGGGCGACCAAGAATTCCAAGATATTGCCATATCTACATCATGTACAGGAGCTGAGAAAGAGATTCACAAAGATAGAATTTTGGCATGTCCCCAGAATCCAGAATGAGTTCGCTGATGCTTTGGCTACTCTGTCATCCATGATCCAACATTCAGATAAGAATTTCATTGATCCTATTCCAGTAAAAATCCACAATCAGCCAACTTACTTTTCCCATGTTGAAGAAGAAGCAGACGGAAATCCTTGGTTCCATGATATCAAGGAGTACTTGGCAAAAGGAGAATACCCAAAGCTTGCAAATACCGCTCAAAAACGCATACTTCGGAGATTGTCCAACAATTTCTTTCACAGCAGAGGAATCCTGTATAGGAGGACTCCCGATTTGGGGCTATTAAGGTGTGTTGACGCAAAGGAAGCATCAAAATTATTGGAGGAAATTCATGCAGGGACATGCGGCCCACATATGAACGGTTTTGTTTTGGCAAAGAAGATACTCCGAGCCGGTTATTTCTGGATGACCATGGAAACGGACTACATCCGGTATGTTCGAAAGTGCCACCGATGTCAGATACATGGGGATACGATAAAGGTACCTCCGAGTGAGCTCAATGCAACAAGTTCACCGTGGCCATTCGCCGCCTGGGTCATTGACGTTATTGGACCAATCGAGCCTTCCGCCTATAATGGACACATGTTCATTCTGGTTGCCATTGATTACTTCACCAAATGGGTCTAAGCAGCATCCTACAAAGCAGTTACTAAGAAAGTCGTGGCCGATTTCGTCCGCGACTACATTGTTTGTCAGTTAGGAGTTCCAGAATCAATCATCACCGATAATGGATCTAATCTCAACAGTGACTTGATGAAAGCCACGTGTGAAACATTCAAAATCAAACACAAGAACTCCACAGCATACATACCCCAGATGAATGGAGCCGTTGAGGCTGCCAATAAAAACATCAAGAAAATACTGAGAAAACTGATAGAAAGGCATAAGCAATGGCATGAGAAATTATCATTTGCTTTATTGGGGTATCGTACCACAGTCTGCACGTCAACTGGGGAAACTCCTTATATGTTGGTTTACGGTACATAGGCTGTTATTCCTGCTGAGGTTGAGATTCCATCTCTGAGAATCATACAAGAAGCTGAGCTCAGCGATGCAGAATGGGTAAAGAGCCGTTATGAACAACTAGCCCTCATAGACGGAAAGAGAATGAACGCAGTCTGTCATGGCCAATTATATCAGAACAGGATGACCATAGCCTTCAACAACAGAGTCAAGCTGAGACGATTCACACCGGGGCAACTGGTGTTAAAGAAAATCTTTCCACATCAGGATGAGGCCAAAGGGAAATTTTCTCCCAACTGGCAGGGTCCGTACATGGATCATAGAGTGCTGACAGGAGGAGCACTTATACTCGCAGAAATGGACGGAGAAATTTGGCCTAAACCAATCAACTCAGATGCAGTCAAGCGCTACTATGTGTAACCCTTTATGCTTTCCTCAATGTTGTAGATTTAACTACGCTTGACTTGGTTCCCGTTTAAGAGGGGATACGTAGGCAGCCCTATGGGTTCGGTCACAATTTAATAAAAATCTCATTTCCCCCCACTAATGGAAACCGGGGCAGAATTTTGAGGAGGACCCTCAAAATTCTAAAGCAAGTTCAGCCAATCGCCGCACAAGCAACCGCCAGAAGTATTCACCCATCAAACCGGGGCAGAATTTTGAGGAGGACCCTCAAAATTCCGTGGCAGGAAAAGTTGCAATGTCTCGAACCGCGTCACAGTCGTCGGTTCACCTAAAAAATATTTTAAATTATATGCTTATATTATATCTTTTCAAAATCACGCATATCTATTTTTGGAACAACTTGTTTAGCAAACGCTACCCCAATGATATATCATTATCAAGCGAGCGAGCCAAGTAAAGCCAGCGGGAATGCAAACTGATCTTTCCCCCCTTTACAGAACTCACGATTTTTCTTTGGATGCAGGCACGAAGACGGCGAAAGCCCTAAACATATTATTATCCCCCGCAGGACGTATATCTCTCAAATACACGCTCTCAAACTCGTCGCACATGCCGACACTTATTATCATCGCAAAACAACGCTTCATTCGTGACAATCGTATCACCGCAGTTCATCACCAGCTAAGAACTCTTACTGTCATGTTATTCCCTGCATAAGGCTACTATTATGCCTTCCTAGGTTCTACGCTACCTCCCTATGCATTTTCATTTCCTGCATTGTATAAGGCTACCATTCTGCCTTCTGAGGTTCCACGCTACCTCCCTCTGCATTTTCATTTCTTGCATTGCATAAGGCTACCATTCTGCCTTTCGAGGTTCCACGCTACCTCCCTCTGCATTTTTATTTCCTGCATTGCATAAGGCTACCATTCTTCCTTCTGAGGTTCCACGCTACCTCCCTCTGCATTTTTATTTCCTGCATTGCATAAGGCTACCATTCTGCCTTCCGATGTTCCACGCTACCTCCCTCTGCATTTTTATCTCCTGCATTGCATAAGGCTATCATTATGCCTTCCGAGGTTCCACGCTACCTCCCTCTGTATTTTTATTTCCTGCATTGCATAAGGCTACCATTATGCCTTCCGAGGTTCCACGCTACCTCCCTCTGCATTTATTTGGAAGGCAAACGCTACCTCCCATTTACTTTTCAAAGCAACCCCCATCTCTTTCGTTACTTACTTTTTCTTCCTTTTGAGCTAAGCTCTGCCCTTTTTAAATTCACAAGACTAAACTCTGTCTTGTTAGCATCATACTATCGCATTCTTCATGGGCTGAAATATCGCCAACTTGTCCAAGGGCGTCATCGTTCAGAGGCACCATCTTCATGGCCCGAGAACATCATTCCATGGCCCGAGAATCTCTTTATTCAACTTGCATATCATTATTCAAAGGCATCATGGTTCGGAGGAACCATCCTCATGGCCCGAGAACATCATTTCATAGCCTGCGAATCCCGCATCAAGCGATTCATGGCCCATGACATCATGGTCTAAGGACGTCATCCTTAACCGTCAGAATACAATATTCATAGTCCAACGGGAACTTGCATCATGTTTAAATTACGCACAATATACGCTTGTCTTTTGTTTGCAGGTGATCCGGCTAGGACAATCAGCTAGGCAGGAGCGGACCGCTCCAGTTCCCCAAACGACCCCGTAAGCCCTTCCTATATTTTACCTTACCTCGCACCTTGCGTCCTACGACCTGATTCCTGTAAAACCAGGGATATGTAGGAAACTCAGAAACCATGGTGCGGCCTAAATCTCTTACCCAATTTCAACTCGGTCAAAATTGGCCATCATATCTTTACCCGACAACTCTTTCATCCTTTCGGGGTAAAGAGGGGCAACTGTTGATACCCAATTTTTCCTCAAATTATTTTTTTCAAACTTGCATATAAGCTTTCGAAATCACTCTAGGTAATAATGAGTATTTTACCCTATTTTTCCATATGTTTTATTAAGTTGTTTTCATGTTTATTTAATAATTCATATATTAATAATTATTCACAAATTACGTTATAAATAATTTCAAAATGTTTCCAGCTCAGTATGCTACTTTTTCGTCCATTAGGACTCAATCATTTCACAAATTAACCAATTGGATCTCATTTAATTCTAATTACAGTAATTTTATAATTATAGCCCAATTGAATACTTGGTGTTGTTTAATTCTAAACTTATGCATTTTTTACAGTTAATATTATTTAATTACTGTAATTTTACCTATTTTGAACTTAATTTCACTTTTTGTACAATTATTAACTATTTTTATTAATTATTTATCTATTTTTTGGGATATTTAATAACTGGCCACCTTTTATTTAAAAACTAGCCTAAATTGAATACCCAACCCATCTTATTAGGCCAAGTAAAATCCAATACCCAAACCCAATTTTCTACCCGGACCAGTCCTAAATCAATTTGAGTCGTTGATCAATTAGATCAACGGCCCAGATTACACCTTCCTAATTTAACTCTAACCTAACCCCCCATCCGTCTCATTTTCCTTCGAGACGGTTCCTCTCTCTATCTCTCTATCTCTCTCTATGAATCTCCAGAAGTCTCCTTGACTTCGTCTTTTCCGATGGTCTCTGGTCGTCTTCTCCGGTGGAGTTTCACCGGAAACTTGGTTCCCCATCATCTCCTGGCCACCTACTTGCCTCTCACCTATTCAGTGACCTCTTAAGCTCTTCAGACAAACCTGGAGCGGTTCACTCACTTCCTTTGGGTCTCTTGCCATTTTCCGGCCACCCCCCGGCCATTTGAGTAAGTTTTGCAGTCTCCCCAGCCTAAATCTATGCCGTTCATGAAGTTTTCCCTCTTTTCTGGGTTCCACGAAACCCTAATCTTCTATATCTTAGATTTTTCTTTTAAGATCTGTTCTATAATTACAATATCATGAAGCTTCTCTATGTTTTTATCTCCGAAAAATTTTGTTTTTAACAATTTCGAAAACTAGGGTTTCTATACCCTGTTCTCAAAACAGTATTCCCTTTTGATTTTAGTCATCTATGTTATGTTTAAGTGATTATCTCATAATTTCTTGTTGTTTGAACTGTTATTGCTGAAACCCTAGTGTTCTAGGTTGATCTTTATTGTTCGACTATGTGTGCTCGTGTGTTCTTTATGACTTTTGCTTTGATTCATTGTTATGAACTCTTCCTGTTGATTTCTATGAGTATATCTTTGTGTTAATCAGTGACTGCTATTTAAATATTTGAAAACTCTGACCTCTACCCTACTGGCTGTCTACTTGTTGATTTATATTGACCCTTTTGTGTGAAAATCCCCCGGCTTGTGATGTTTTCCTCGAATACATGATTTTGTATTTCTTACTATAATTATGTACCATTTTTGAATTCTTTCCATATTTATGTGATGCTTTCCTTAACTATCTCGGATTCCATGTGATTGTAACTGAGTCCGAGATTCTTTCAATTGGTTTTCAAAAAACTGATACCCTACTTTACTTTATAAATGTAATGTTAGTTCAACTTTCCTTAATTGTATACTATGTACTTGGCTTTTATTATGCACTATGTGATTTCCTTGTCCTAATTTAACAGAATCAACCTTATTGGACTGATTTCTTTTTCTTATTTTACCTTGACTATACCGTTTGAACTAGACTACTTAATTAAAGAAGTCCAGTGTCTTAATTGATACTAATTGGTTGTTATTTCCATAATTATGCACTCTTTGCCTATGCGACTACTCATTTTTCAAACTATATATACCCCGTCTTCTCTCTTTACACAGACACACACTCTTGACTGACACTTACACTGATAACACACACGGATACACTGCACTGAGAACACTGACACATTTTTTACATTGCATATCACTAAAGCATACTCACACTCAGAACATTAACATTGTTCTGAATCCTCTTTGTTTCCATACACACCTTTCTTGCTCTTTACATTGGTTATTGACTACTCAGTCGGCTAAAAGCCAAGACTGAGTAATCCTTGTTGCTCTCTCTTGCTTCTGCACACTACTATCCCGTTGTTCTCTTGTTCTGCATACTACTGTTGCTGCTCTACCTCTTTGCACTTTGCTGTTCTATACCCTTGACCGATATGTTCCTAATCTATGGTTCTATTGCCTACCTTGTAGTTAGCATGACTCTATAATGTCCTTTCCTTTTGTTTTTAGTCTGATAAGTACTCTGCTTTCCCCATGTGGTTCTCTATGATTGCTTAAGTCTTGTGAAATTATCATGTCCATGCTATTCCCCCTTTCTTAGTAGCCTAATATGTCTCATGTTTCTCCTGCGTGACTCTATGTGAGACTTATGCAACTAGTATGCTTACTCGTTTATGGGTTGATGTTTCTCATCTCAACATGACCACTGTTACATGCTTAGCTTCCTATGTTATAAACCTTCCCCCTCCACATGACACCTGAATGCTACATGGTTCTGATTCCATGCCTAATATGTGACTTTGTGAATCTATGTTGCTTTGTGACAACTATGTGGTAACTATGTGAATCTTAACCTTATTCTATTGCTAACATGTGAATTATTTTTCCCAACTCCCTATCCCTGTTTGTGTTTGTTCCTTTCCTGAATTCTCTACCTGCTGGATTGTGGTTCCATTGCCTCTCCCTTTTGCAAACTGTTTACAAAACTCTTCATTATTCTCCGAAGTTATTTTCAAAAGAACTGATGTTTCAAACTACTCTTTCAAACTCAACACTCTTTTAAACTATGGGCACTTCCCACTACTCTTAGACTTTAGGTTCAGCCCCCTTCGTGTGAGCATTGACTTGGGGACCTTGAGTACCCATTGAACCTTGACACACAAGGCTGGCACTCTACACTGTAGTTACTCATCCTTGGCTAGGGTACCTGGGTGTGAAGCACTGTCCAGGATCTTCTGAGGTCCTTAGAGACTATGACAAACTTGGGTTGAAGACCATGGCATATGGCAAGTGGATCTGGTACTTGGGCCTACTGTTAGGCTCTCTACAGTGTAGCTTCTTGATTTTCTTATTAAATTGTGTAATTTATGCTATGCTGGTCTGTAATAATTATTTATAAACTAACTCCGGGACTGGATAGTGAAAAAGGGTGGGATTATACATGTTTAGTATAAATCCGGGCAGAAACCCTGTTTAGGATTTACTTCACTTATGTGTGCAATAGAAATCCTATTTAGGACATATTTGCCATGCATTAGTAAATCATGTTTTAGGTTTCTTTACTTCAGCATCTCATCACACTCATGAGCATTTAACAAATCATGTTAATTACCAGTAATAGGCTGTTACAATTACTGCCCCGCTTAGAAATCCTGTCCTAGTTAAATAGTTATAAAAATGGTTGTTACGATAACACTGCCTCTGCATATACATGACTGTTGCATATAGAAATCCTTCTTTAGGTTCGTAATAATAACCAATTATCAATATTTGCATTAGATATCCTGTTATCGTAGGAGTTTACTCTCAGCATGCCTATATTTAAATACTGTACTAAGCATACCTCTAAGAACATCTAGAATTCACGTGAAAGGATCAGCTACTTAAATCACGTTTCTGTATGGTTTTGTTAATAAGTAAAATATCGTTAAAACAATGATTTCTAATTTCTGCAAATGTTTGTGTATTTAGGAAAACATGTTTAGGTCTGCCTACATTATGCGTGCATTTTTATATACCATGCCTATAGGACTTGCATCCATCATACTCACATAATCACCAGTTCACTAGAGCTAAGCCTAAAGAAGTGCATTTTGTATGTCTATTAAAACAGTATCTAGAACATTTCAGACGCCTAGGCAAACTCTAGGAGCCAATATAAACCAGAAACTCTGTGCACATTGCTTGCTAACTACAGTGGTCTAAAATTGGTCATATACTTCTTCTGTAACTCATTAATCCTGCTGTCTTAATGTTGTATTCACACCTAAAATCCTGCCTTAGGTTCTGAAACTCGAGACTCCTTTATGTGCTTGAGTCATGCTATTTATGTGTATGGCCCGTGGAGGGATTTATGAGCCCATATCTGCTCCTGTATGCTTCCTCTATATGTAGTCCTAACTGTTATTGTATGTCGCTTAGAGTTTATCCTTTAAACCTGAGGGTCATCCTAGTACCCCCCTTATAGGATTAGTAGTCCTAAACACCCTCCAGGATTGATAGGACGGGACGGGTAACAACACGCAATAAGCTTCGTGACCAACACACGCGTTTTAAATACCTTAGCGGGGTGGGGAAGGGTAGAGTATGTATATGATGATCGGTGCGCTAATACCACGTGTAGCCCCTCTTCGAGGCGTGACATACCGGGTATTGCAAATATGTGATCCCTATTACTTTAAAACCTAGGACATTTTCATTCAAATGATTTTACTTTGATGTTCTTTAAATTTCTTTTAATAATTTCAGTATTTACTTGAAATCGCCTCTTACGTGAGCCTTTCTTGTCACTTGTTTACTTTCCAAATTCACAAAATTACTTGGCTGTGACCCACAATTGTGGATCTCGAGGGGTGCCTAATACCTTCCCCTTGGGATAATTTCAAGCCCTTACCCAATCTCTGGTAATGCAAACTAGTTTATGAGTTAATTATTCTAGGTGCCCTAACACACCATAAAATCGTTAGGTGGCGACTCTTCCTTAAACCTCTTCCTTTAAGGAGTTGTCCAGAATGTCATGAAACCCGATCTTCGTGTACCTAACCCGTGCGAGGAAAAAGGGGGGCGCGACACCAGTGTGCTAAGTGAGAGAGGGCCTGGAATGTTGTCATTAGCCTGGTGGCCTCTTCTTTGGGATTGAGGTACTAGATTAACCTCATCCTCACCATTGTCATCTACCTCCTCCCCCGGAAGAACATTTCCAAAAGAATCAATATGCGCCATTTGGTACCTAAAGCGATTGGCACACAAAAGTTAGTAAAATAGAAGGGAAGAAAAACAAGAAACACAACTAGTTAGATAGATATCCAAAACCGTCTAACTCCCCGACAACGACGCCAAAAAGTGACTGGTTTACACCACTATATAGTAGCAAGGAGTGGTCGATGCATTTTTACCTGATGAGGTCGGGATCGATTTCCACAGGGAGTCAATTTGGTTTGGAGTCGGGTATCTAACTAAGCTAGATGTGTGTGTTGTTTCTAATTGCACTTCTAAACATTGTTGTGATTGATTCTATTCTAAGTTTGATAATATTGAATGCTAAGAGTAATCTAAGTACAATATTTTTGTAAAAGTTTTCAAGGATTAAAAGGCACTAGGGAAGTGACTTCCGCCTAAGTGAGTATCTAATGGGTATCCAGAATCTAGGACAAGCTTGTTATGATTGGGGTAGTGATATAACCATCACACATAAGTTCTCACTCTATACCTCTCGGTAGTTTGAGTGACATTGCCCGATTTGGATTTCTCAAGTCCAAATGGGTGTTCATGCATAACAAATGATATTGGCTCAAGTTGGGTATCACTATCTCTAGGTTTAACCATTTAATTGGGGCTATCAATATCTTGATTTCATCCCAATTCCTTGTTAGCCTAATTTTCCTAGACTTAGTCCCTCTTTTTCAAGAAGAGCCTAAGTCATAAAGGCACGAATTAGTGTTTGCAACCACCAATTCTACAATTAAAGCATGAATTAAACTAAATATCACTAACCCATAAATAATTAAGCCCTAAAATTCAAGACCCATTAAATACCCACACTAGGTTTGGATTACAACCCTAGCTATAGGGTCTAGCTACTCATGATAAAAGCAGATATCAAAGGTAAAGATGAAATATAGGCCATAATATTAAATTGAAAGGTGAAAATCTAAAGTTTCAAGAGAAATCTACTACAAAATTGCCTAAAAAGGGTCAAACCGTCGTTCACGTGCTCAGCTAAAAACAAACTTAACCTAAAACTGTCAAAAATGTCTATTTATACTAAGCTAAAGTTTTCGGAGAAAAATGCCCCTTCAGAGGTTTCACGGACGCGTATTTCTGACCGCGTCCGCGCTTGGTCTTTTGCGGCAGCGTAATAGTAAGCGCGGTCCACGTTTCTTCAATTATGGGCTTTGGTTGGACTTAGTTTCGTGGACCACGTAATATTCATCCGGTCAACGTTGGATTCATTCGGGGCCGTGTTATTTGGACGCGAACAACATTCTTCATTTGAGCCCAAGTTGTAAAGTATTTGAACCCTGAAACACGCTCTCAGCGGAATTCCCATAGTGGCCGCGCCAGAGATGTCGCGGCTGCGCTTTTCCATCGCAGTCAGCGTTAATTCTTCTACTCAAAACAACCTCTCAGCGCTCCAATTCCCAGCCTTGGATTTGTTCAAGTTTGACTTCTTTATGAGTTGATTATGGCTTCTTTGCCTTATTTTGACCAAACTCTGCAATCAAGCTCATTAAGTTAGTTTTCGGGAATACCTTTACGCATTTTGACCCAAAACCTAAGCAAAAGAGAGCAAATAATAGGATAAAATCCCTAGTTATCAGGGTCATCGGTCGAAGACGACGAAATTAGCTCGGGGCCGTCATACAACTTTCAAAGTCAGTGATTGAAGAAGGACACGCTGAAATAAACTCCACAAGTCTAACGTTGGATTGGAGGAATAAATATATCAAGTATTTGAAAAATGGGAAGCTTTCATCGGACCCTAAGGAATCGATGACTCTATGTACGAAGGTCGCACGATTCACATTGTCTGAAGATGGAACACTATATAGAAGGACGTTCGATGGACCATTGGCAATATGTTTGGGTCCGGGAGACACCGACTACGTCCTATGGGGAATTCACGAGGGTACTTGCGACTCATTCTGGTGCCGAATCATTGGTTCACAAAGTCATCAGAGCAGGATACTATTGGGTCAATATGGAAAAGGATACTAAGGAATTCGTTTGAAAGTGCGACAAGTGCCAAATATATGTGCCTATGTTCCACCAACCCAAAGAGTAACTACATCAGTCCTATCCCCATGGTCGTTCATGAAATGGGGAATTGATATCGCTCGCCCTCTACCATCGGCCCCAGGTAAAGCTAAATTCATTTTATTTATGACTGACTATTTCTCTAAGTGGGTTGAAGAACAAGACTTCGAGAAAGTCTGAGAAAAAGAAGTTATAGACTTTATCTGGGACCACATTATATGTCGATTCAGGATGCCTGCTGAGATCGTATGCGACAATGGAAAGCAATTCATCGGCAACAAAGTAACAAAGTTTCTGGAAGACTACAAAACAAAAAGGATCTTGTCAACGCCATATCACCCTAGTAGGAACGGATAGGCCGAATCAACAAACAAGACCATCATTCAAAATCTAAAGAAAAGATTGAACTACACTAAGGGAAAATGGAGAGAAATATTGCCCAAGGTCCTTTGGGCGTATTGAACAACGTCAAAATCCAACACCGTTCTCTAGTGTATATGGCGCCGAAGCTCTGATCCCGGTCGAAGTCGGGGAACCTAGCGTCAGGTTTCAATATGCAACGGGAGAATCAAATCACGAGGCTGTGAATACCAGCATCGAATTTCTATATGAAAAATGGGAAGTCGCCCTCGTTCGAATGGCCGCACAAAAGTAGTGGATCGAAAGGTACTACAACCGAAGAGCCAATCTTCGACACTTTAGAATCGGGTACTTAGTTATGAGAAAATTCACCCTCAATACTCGAGACCCAAACGAAGGAAAACTTGGCTAAAATTGGGAGGACCATATCAGGTCCTCGATATCTTCAAAAAAGGATCCTACAAACTTGGCATGATGAACGACGAACAATTACTCAATAATTGGAACATATCACTCCTCAAATGATATTATTGCTGAGGTATGACCTCTTCCATTTTCATTTATATTTTATACTAACTAGTTACAGGTTTTCGATCGAAGACGTCAAAGTTTTCTCCAAACAAGAAATCCTTAGGTCTGAAAGCACGAGTTGCACACTTTTTCCCTTAGACCGGTTTTATCCTAAATGGGTTTTCCGGCGAGGTCTTTAACGAGGCAACCATTGTTCGTGCTAACTTGGAGCAATTCAACAATGTCCGAGGCTTCTTTACAATCAACCTCGAATAGGGGGGGGGGGGCATCACCCTCAGATGATTTCAAGGAAAATACTTCGTGTAAACAGGGTCTCGATAGGTAAATTTTGTGAAGGGACAAATGGTCGAATGAACCGTGTCCATGTAGATTACTCGATCCCTAATGGAAAAACATGTACGCATGTATAATCTATTGAAAGAAGTATTTTTCCTTACCATATGTTCCATGCCTTAGAGAAATTTCTACTTTACAATTTTGTACTTATGATCTATTATGGAAACTAGCTCAAGGGCCGATCACAACTAAAGTTCGAACAATTAACCCCGTACTCGGGGACTGCCGTCCAAAAAATTGACATGGTCGATTATTAAAATCTCAAGATCATAAGACCTTAAAAAGGCAACCTTCGATTTTATAGGCCACGACCACCCACTCGGGGACTGACACTTTGAACAAGTTCAAACTATAAAGGGAAAACGAGCCCAAAAGGCAAGTCCCAAACTCAAAAGGCTACGACCAAATTAACACGGTTCGGAGATGTCCGAATTCCGTAATAAAAACAGGACTTCAAATACTTTTATAAGCCGATTAAAAAGGCTACCCTCGACAAAATGACAAAAGGATTTCGACAATGTCAGCCCTCGAATAACCCTAAGGGGTATCTAATTGTTCGAACCCTCAAACAATTTTGTACTGAACAAATTTGTGCCAAGGCATAAAGAAAAAAAGTGTTTTGATAACGCTAAACCCCAAAAAACCTAATGGGTATAGACTTATCTCGTGCTAAGGCATGACAATTCTTATATGATTAACTTTTTAAGCCGAAAAGGGAAAAAATCCACTCTTTTGAGGCCATATAGGCCCAATTCAATAGCCTAAGAGCCGTTACATTTTTTGAGTTTGAGAAATCATCCTCACTCAACTAAAATCTAAGGGTCATCCTACTTCGAGTTCGAGAAAGTACTCATTCAACTAAAAAGACAACATTAGTCCGACTTCGATCAAGTTACCTAAGCTTCAAATTTACGAACAAAATTTTCACAAGGCATAAGTGAATCAAAAGTTCCCACAAGGCATAAGTGCGAGCACGTGATTTTTACTCGCCATATCATCCTATAAAAAACTCAATAAATCAATTTGATTTTATGAATTTTTGTTGATTTTTAGTGATTAATTGTGAATTATTTGCATTTGCATATCAATAATTCATCTTTTAAAATTATTAAAAATTGCATCACTATTATCGAGAAATTATGAAGTTATTATTTTTAATTAAATAAATAATAGACGAATGGTGGTTATTTAACGTAATGTAGTTTTTAATAACTAATTACTAAAAATTAATCATTTGTATTCGATAAATTATAGATTTAATTAGGAATATAAAATTAGTTGCCAATTAATCTGTAATTAGATGAAAAATAAGGTTTAAAATTAATTACTGCATTTTTGAATTTAATTAAATTTGAACTTAATTAGATTAATTAGTTTAATTAACTAGGAGAACTAATTTCGACTTGGGCCAATATGGCCAGGCCCAATTCCTTCTCTACATCACCCCAATGACCCAGCCAAAAGTCCTTCCATCACCCAGCCTGCCCCATACACTATCTCAAACGACCCCGTTTAGCCCCTCTAGTCCCTAGCCGTTGGATCTCGTTGATCCAACGATTTTAAACTAGTTACCCTCTAAGTATAAAATTGTTCCAAATACCCCTTCCCCCCCTTTACCAACCAAAGTATTACACCCATCCCCTATCCGTCTCTATCCCTTTTGAGACCAGCCGCCCCACCACCGGACCACCGTGGTTCCACCCCTCTGTAATGAACCGGTCCGACGTTACGTAAAACCTGCATTATAATTGTTGTTATTGACTTGTTATAGATTGGTTACAATGTATTTGATGTATTAAAGTTGATAGGCTTGAAATAGAAGAGAGTTTAGTCAATTAGCCTTTAAAAATAGTCTTAAAATGAGAAAAGTCAACTAAGAGTTGACTTATTGGTAAACAACCTCGGAATGCAGAATTTATGGTTCGAATAGCTTCGTTAGGTGATTTGGGACTTAGGAGTATGTTCAGAACAATTTTGTGATGTCCGACGTAGAATTAGGCTTGAATTGGCGAAAGTTAGTTTTTGGTGATTTTCGGTCGGCAGTGGAAAACAGGCTATCGGGGTCGGAATGTAATTCCGACAGTTGGAACAGGTTCGTAATGTCATTTTGGACTTGTGTGCAAAATTTCAGGTCAATCGGAGTTGATTTGGATAGTTCGGCATCATTGGTGGATTTTAGAAATATCAAAGTTCTTAGTCTTGAATCTGATGTAAATTTTGGTGTTTTGATGTTAGTTTTGGTGTTTCGAGAGTGAAACTAAGTTTGAATGATCATAGGTGAGGTGTTGGTATGTTTGGTTGGGGTCCCGAGGGGCTCGGGATTGATTTCGGATGGTTAACGGGAATTTTGGAGTGATTTTGGTGAATCTGTAGATTGCTGTTGCTGGTGTTTTCGCACCTGCGGAAAGAGAGCCGCAGGTGCGGTTCCGCAGGAGCGGACTGGGCTCCGCAGGTGCGAGATTTGGCTGAGTGGGGAGTGGTCCGCAGGTGCAGAAGGAGCATCGCAGGTGCGGAATTGGGAGACTTCAAGGGAGATCGCAGGTGCGGACCTGTGACCGCAGGTGCGTTTAAGTGGCCGCAGGTGCGGAACCACTGTTCAGAAAATATAAACAAACCCTCCGCGACTTAGACTTTATTTTTCACCATTGTTGTACGGAATGGAGCTTTTGGGGACGATTCTGAAGAGGGAAATCCTTGTTCTTCATTGAGGTAAGTGTTCTAGTCATTAAAACTCGATTATGGGTGATTATAGAACATAAACCAGTGTAAATTCATGGAAAATCAGTGAAATTTTTTTGGGTTTTAGGGCTTGAGATTTTGAGACCTTCAAAGGTCGATTTGAGGGGTCAAACAAACTCCGATTTTGGTGTTCTTTATATGTACAGACTCATGAGAAGACGAAGAACACTTTTGTATAAAAATTTCTGAGTTTCAAGACGCGGGACCGGGGGTCGGGTTTTGACCGGTTTCGGATTTTTGAGTTAAATTTGATATCTTTCAATTGGAATTCATTCCTTAAGCACATATTGATGATAAAAATCTAAACTTGGTAGATTTGGAGCCTTAGGAGGTTGATTCGAGAGGAAAGCGCATTGCGGAATAATTCCGGGCTAGTTTTGAGGTAATTAAATCCTGTCCTGAGGGTATGAAACCCCGGACTATGCACCCTTTCACGGGTTTTGAAATGAAAAGGTGGAAACTTTGGAAACATCTTTCCTATTTAGGCGACTATTGAGTTGCGAAATCGATTTTTAAGCCTGTTCTTAATAGTATTATTATATCTTGACATGATTTGGGCTGTAAGTCATGTTTGGGGCCTAGTGCCATTTTGTTTACCCCTTGGGGGATGTTTTTACTATTTTCCTCACTGATATGTTATGATTTTGCACTCAATCTTTTCTGTGAAATTGTTTTGACACTCAGAGTATTTTGATACTACTTCTTGAAAATAAAACACTGTTTTTGGGTTGAGAACCCGGTATAATTGGCCTGAAGGGCGAATTGATAGTGTCTGACTGAGTAAGGCCGCTGGCTTATATTGTGAGGATGTTTTGATATGAGTGAGGCTGATGGCCCATATGGTGAGGATGATATGATATGAGTGAGGCTGAGGGCCTATATTGTGTGTGATTTATTCCATGCTGTGCCTTATTATAGCGCTTGGGCTGTAGGAGCCCCTCCGGAGTCTGTAACATACCCCCAGTGAGCGCCGTTACCGATTGAGTGATGCCTGATGGGCAGAGTGATTGTGAGGTTGCCTGATGGGCAGAGTGATTGTGAGTTTGCTTGATGGGCTGATACTGAAAGATATTGTTACAAGAAATGATTATGGCCCGAGGGGCAGTTTTATGAAGATTTTTACTGAGTTGTCAAACTATGATTTACTTCAATTTCAAACTGGTTTTACTGAGAATTTTATTGATATATACTGATATTGCACTTGTTTTCAAGGGATTTCTGGAAACTGATTTCGAACTTATTATTTGATGAATACTACATGGTGACTTGGTGTTTTACTGGCTTTTGTGAAATTGTGTATCTGTTCTCTGTGTTTATATTACTCAGACTGTGATTTACTTTAATTACTACTGAGTTGGAGTACTCATAAAGACTCCCTGTGCCTCTGTGCACAAATCCAGGTACTAGCTCGCAGCAGTAGCTGACGCAGGTTCGATAGAAGCATTTCACGGGATTTCGAGGTATCTGTCCAGCGTCCACAACTTCTCCATTTCCCTTCCCTATTTAGCTTTAGTATTTGATTCAGAGACATATAATATAGTTTTAGAAGAGTTAGATTTATTTATTCTTAGATGCTCATGACTATTGACTCCAGTCCTTGGGAGGTTGTTTAGAATATTATGGGGACGCTAAGACTTAATTATATTATTTGAAGCTATGGTTGTTTGCTTATTGTTATATTGTGAAATGTCAAAATTGAACAAAAGCGTAGTAATGTGATGGTTGGCTAGCCTAGTTCCACGATAGGCGCCATCACGACCTGTTAGGATTTGGGGTCTTGACACCCTCTTCCCCGTGCTCCGCCGGCCGGAAATCGCCACCGGCGGCGGAGCTTCTCCAATAGACCCAAGTTTTAACCAGATGATCCTCCTCCTTCCTCCAATCACCTCCCACCATTGATTTCTCCAAAAACCATACCAAAAACTTCCAAATTTAGATCTAAGAAGGCAGAACCCTAGAAAATTAATTGCGGCCAACTCGAACACCTCCAATGGCTCACACCTGCATGAGTCGATAGCTCTTGATGAGAGATATCGATTCATGTGGGTTTGGATCATTTTCAAACCTGCTGGAAGTCCGGCCAAGGTCCGGCGACCCCCAAGTTTTCCGGTCGAATCTTTTTACGGGTATTTATTCTTCTTTCTTTGCTTTTCTATAAAATATTGGAACATAAACTATTTTAAATCCCGTTCCCGCTTATTCTCTGTTTATGTGAAGTTGTCTTTATTACTTCGTTAGTTGTTGCTTCTTCCTGTTCCTTGCTTAGATTGTAGCTTATTTTCTGTATTCGATCGAATAAAAACTTGAATGACTTGGTTGATTCACTGTTTGATTGCATGAAATTACCATGTCTTTGTTTTTTCCAGGTATATGAAACTCTACTAGGTATGGTAGTTTTGTTTCTTTTTCCTTAATAATCCGTCTCTAATGGTTTGCTAAAACTAGTTTAAATCATGTTCCGTTAAACTCTTGTTTGTATTAGTTTGTTCTTTTACTTGATAGTTATGATTGATCAAGAAAATCAAGGAAAAGGAATTCAACTGTTATAAATGTCCTAGTAGATTCATTTTCCATTGGTGTCATCTTAAATTAACAAGCATATCTCTTAGTTATCAGAATGAATGGCTGGATTTGAGTCTTTTCTATACTGATAAAACAAGATTCTGTCCCTGTTTATGCAATTATATTAGGGTCATACTATGACATAAACTATTCTGTGTAGACTATATGTCGTTGTTCTTTGTTTTCTCTAGTTCATAAGTAGTGGGTAGATAGCTATTGGAGTGCATTGTTTTTTTTCCAAACATAATTGTCTTGGATTGGTTAATTTATTAAGAAACTAGTTAATCATATGCCTCAAATCTAACCTAATTAACAGTGGTTTGTAAAAGGATACCTGTTAATAAGACCAAACTAGGCTATTGGCACCTTGAATAATCAGTCAAGTCCTAAGTATTAATTAAGATAATTAACTAGGTTCGATTAGTTAACATAAGTCAACTAACCTAAGTTTAAGAAGTCAAGTTGATTAATTAAGCTAATTAAACTAGGACTAAGCTAATAACACCTATTAGTCTTAGCTAACTAAAGTGAGCCTAACTAGTGTTAGCTAACCAGAGTTAAAAAGTAACCCAAGTGTTAACCCTGATTACCCAATGGTAAATTCAGGGACTCCAAGGGGTACAATAGATAATGTAGGTTTAGGAAATCAAAATTTTAAGGATAGAAGGGTCTTTTAATAGGTATGAAGGTTCCAGAATAGGGGCAACACTACCAAAGATAAGGTTGACAGCTGCCCTATGTACTATTTCAGCCTTATGGATGAGGAATATGCCAAGGCATATCCCATCCTTAAAGATTCCCTATAAATAGACCCTCTTGGTATAGATTCAAGGACTTTTCTTTTTTTAGATTCTCTTCTAGCTGTTGAGAAGGCAGCAATACTTTTCTATTCGAAAAAAAAAAGTTACAAAAAAGAAAAGCATTATTAGAAAGGAGAAGCTGATTTCTCTTTTTGAAAAAAAGTTTACAAATAGATGAATTAGTTCTCAGTTCCTTTTCCTTGCTGTTTTGAGGTCTGGTTTCCTAAGACCTCTATTCAAGATTTGTTTTGCTGAGTACTGGTTTTTCCTCTGGTTCTCTGCTTGCTGTTGTTGAAATTGTCTTCTCTTGCTGATTACTACCTACACTTGACCTTTATTTGGTCAAGTTTTTCTACCATTTTATTTAAAGAAGGTATGTATCCATTCATCTGTTCTTAATGAAATTGGACTGAAATTTTCATCTTCTGTTCATTATAAGCTGGTTGTTTTAATATCTAAAGCTCTTTTCTTCTGTGCTATATAACGTGACAATATGGGTGTTGTAATAAATGTATGAGTATGATAAATATAGTCCTGTTGTTGGTATTTCTTTTGTTGTATATTTTATTATTTCAGATTATAGGTACATAAATGTAGTTGATACTTGTAACTCTACCTCCTAAAAAGACGGGCTGCACTATGATGTGAAATCTGACCTTCTCTATGGTCAGGTTCTCTCTATAAGTGTGCAGAAAAATATGCTTTCAATTGAGTCTCTTTGGTCAATAGGGAGACTCAACAAAGCAAGTCCCTAGATAGGTTAGTATTAGCACTAGGGTAAATGAATTTGACCTTCCAATGGTCAAATTCACCCTATAATGGTGCGCAAAACAGTAGTATAGATGGCTGAAATTCACCCTTTAAAGGGTATAAAGCATGTGGTTAAAGAAGGCATAGAGTTGAGGAATCAGAACTCTAGAATAGTCTGATTCACCCTCTAAAATGCCTAAAAAATCAAAATCACAATACAAGCATGAATCAAAGGTTACCAAAAAATGACTATTTGGGAGTTGAATCTGACCCTTCTCATGGTCGGATTCATCCTATAACAATGTATAAACGGTTATGAAATAGACGGATTATCATTACAAAAGGTATTAAGACAGGAATCTAGGCTCATAAATGGTTAGGTTCATTCTTTAAGAAATGCCTAAAAATCAAAGTCACAATACAATCATGAGTTGAATAATACCTCTATGGAGATGAATTTGACCCCTTTTATGGTCAGATTCAGCCCATAGAAGGTAAGAACCTTTTTTGTTATGAATGGTGTAAAAACATCATTAAGGTTGAGTCTAATCTCCTTCATGGTATGACTCATCCTATAAATGTCTGAGGATCTATTGCTATTACTATCCAAATAATAAATTTAGACCTATAGTTTACATTAAAGATGCACAAACAATTCTGTTTCTTTATTAGTATAGCTTAGCATAAATATCATCAGATCTAAACTCGACTTCTTGTCATAGTCTTGTTTATTTTAATGAATGCATAACACACTCAACTAATTGGAGTGTTTTAGAGATTACAAAGGAAGGCACAAGTATATGGTCTTAAGGGAATTCAAGTTAGGCGAATTAGCTAAAAAATTCCTTTTTTAGTTTTCCATTTTTCTGTAAAGCTATTTGGATGGCAGTAGTTCATATTCATTTTCAGAATCATGTAATTAAAGACTGGACTGTATACATTTAAATTCTGCTTAGTATTCATGTTGGTTTTGTTTTTCTTTTGAAAAGGAGGTTGTTTTAGTAAATTTATAATCCATCTCCCTGTCTCTAAGATAGCATGACAATAGCAGGAAATTGAGTGTATATTTAAGCTAGCATATATAGGATTTTGTAAACACTTGCTGATTTATGGCTATCACGATTTTGGTTATCATTAATATAAGGTAGAGTTAATCACGCCTAGTTCATTTCGCACCTAGTAAATTTTCTGAAATCAACGTATATAACATATTCTTTACAAACGAATTGCAATTCCGATGACGCGTGCTCATGTTCAAACTGACAAAAACAAAACTATAGATTAGTTCTAGACTACAAATTCAAACGCCAAGTGTTCATTTTTGACAAATCTGCATCCTTGAAAATCTTGTGATTTAGTTGTACTTAATTTGGCAAATCTTTGGATGCATGAGTGTAATTTTTCCCAAACAATGATAACTGAAAAAACACTAAAAATGCAGATTCTGATTATCATTGTTAAGTGCAAACGTTCAAGTTATGTTTACCCCTAGTAATGTTAGTTCAAACAATACATATCCTTTCCTGTTAACTAGACACAATTAGGATTGATCGAAAGAGTTGAAACAATTTGGGGCTAAAATATGGCCATAGCCCAAAACATGTTATCTTTAGGCTATTGAACATCATTTTAGGCAATCCTTAGATAGAATGAATACCTTTAGTTTGGAATTTGACAAGAATCGATCATTACCTCAAAATTACCTTAAACTACACTCGGGAGCGGCAACTCATGCCCCCGACCCTTAACTCCAAACAACTAATAAAATGCATGTGGCAACCATTGTGCATTTCCTGCGACGTGTTTGCCGTGTGCTAAAAAACAACAAGTGCACGCCATCGTGACTTGTTTAAGATAAATTCATAAACGTCCTAATTGATCTTAAAACTAAGACGCTCTTTCAAAAGTAGGAAAAATAAAGAATAATCGAATGCCGCCTCAAATAGGCATTATAAAATCGTCGTGACCATAGTCTAGACTACGTAATCTACACTCGAGTGCGACAACTCATGTCCCCGTCTTCAAAACTTCAAATTATAATAAAATCATGTGTTGTAGTTACGGGTGCATTTCATGTGGCGTAATTGTAACATGTACAAAAGCATAACGAGTGCACGTTCTCGTGACTTGTTTTCAAGATAAATTCATACTTGTCAAAAACAACTAAATTTCAAAGAGTTTTTAAATATACAATAGGCTAGAACATGTAAATAAACGGATAATTTAGGCCAAACAATAATAGTTAAGCGACCGTGCTAGAACCATGGAACTCGGGAATGCCTAACACCTTCTCCCGGGTTAACAGAATTCCTTACTCGGATTTCTGATCGCAGACAACTTAAAACAGAGTCAAACTTCCTCGGTTTGGAATTTTCAAAATAAAACGATGTCCCAGAGCATCGTTAAAAATCCGGGTGGCGACTCTGAAATAATAATAAATCCCAAAACCGAATAATGTCACTTAAATTGGAAAAACTCCCTTATTACCCTTCATTAATCTGGGGTGGTGAAAAAGAAGGTGTGACAGTTCTGGCGACTCTGATGGGGATTTTGAACCCAGAATCTCTGGTTCAGGGTTCAAGAATTCGATCTTGTGTGACTGTTATATTTTGGCTTTCATTATCTTATCTTACGTGTTTAAACCTGATGTGCTAATTGCCGCATTTACCGCTTTGATATTATTTGAACTGCGTATAAAACTGTGCCGAAACCCTTCTTCTATCTGAGTCTTCTAAATCATCTAGGAAGTGTGCACTTCGTGTGACTTCTTTTCTGTTAGAGTCATCCAAATTTTAGAACGAGGTACAGACAAGTTGCAAAGCCGGTAAAGCTTCTGTATTCCCGGTACGCTGCCCCGACCTCGGCTTGAGCTGTTCGCTCGGGTAAGCCTTGTCTAGAACAAAACCCCAGGGTATAAACCTAGTATGACATAGCCTCATGCCGGATCCCTAGTAGGAACGTTTACTTGCATCACGTGCATTTGACTTAGGGGACTCAGCACAGGGGTTGGGTCCGTCTAGGACAGGTGAACCTAAAATGAAAGACCATCCTTGTGCATCCTACTTGCTATGTGTACAACATTTTTGTTATGGTTTGTTTCTTGACCGGCTAAAAACAAAAGAAAAAGAGATAACGGAAAAACCAAGAGAGTAACGGAATAGGAGATTTAGCAATTTTTTTTTGAAATAACCCGATATTCAAAATTATCCCGAAACTCTGCCAAAATTTCTGAAAATAGTATTGAAGTAAGTCGGTGCATATTTTTAAAATTGTGTCAAGATTTCCCGAACTACGCATTGTTTGATTCTCACCGGATGTGAGATACGCAGGCAACCCTGAACGGGTCCAACCTTATTTTCAAAACCAAGATAGAAAATACGGTCGAAAAATTAGGTGATGCTGTTCTTGCCTAAAATAGCCAATTGTCCCAACGGGAAGTCAGAAGGTTGTTTTTGCAAAAATAGTCACTTATAGTCTTTTCGAAAAAATTCGGCCCAATTAGCGAGCACAACCCTAAAATCTTCCTACCCGAAGTATTGATGGGCCGTATTCGCAAAGACGGTCCATTTTTTTTTAATTACAAAACTTTTGCAAAAATGACACTTTTTCGCATTCAGTCAAAACCTTGTATGACTTTGTTTTATTAATCAAAACATTCAAACAAATGTGCATGATGAATACAGTTGAAAACACTCCCTTTAGGGCTGTTGAGGAAATTCTCGTGGGACTCCATATGTGGTGGAGCGACCTGGGAAAAGTTAGTAGAAAGTGTGCCGTAAAAGCTTTGGGCGGACTCACTGGCCTTCTAAAAATCAAGCCGAGGTTGGATATCGTCGAAGATTTAGTGTCATTTTGGGACCATGCCCACAACGTGTTCCACTTTTCAGACTTTGAGTTGACACCCACGCTAGAGGAAATAAAGGGGTATGCTGGTCTCGGTGACAATCTTAGAAGTCGGTATCCGGTGGCACCCAGGGCGGTAACTCCACACAAGTTCTTGGATCTTTTGAACATTAGTCGTGACACTCAAGACTCACACCTGGATGAAGGGTTCTGCACTTTCTATTTTCTGTACAAACGGTATGGAGATCCTCGGGGCTATGAAGCTGAAAATACTGGTCTGACTCACCACAAGAACCAGGCTAAATGGGAAGCCCGCAAAGGGTTAGCTTTTGTGGTAGCATTCCTGGGCACTTTAATCTGCCCCCGAGGTGACGGACTGATAGACATCGGACTGGTAGGGATGGCGGATTTCATGACAAAAAAAGAACAATGGCACTCTTATACCAATGATTTTAGCCGAAATTTGCCGTGCCCTGACAATTTGTCAGTCAGGGGGAAAGTTCTTTGAAGGGTGCAACCTGCTCCTACAGATTTGGATGATCGAGCACCTCTGTCACTGCCCAGGTTACATGAACTATGGCTTAACCGGTCTGAATTGTATTGAAGAACACAATACTCGGGTAGAAGGCCACAAATTTCTTGAGGGCACAGAAGCTTGGCACTCACATCTGAGTTCATTGATCGCCGACCGAATCGAGTGGACCTTCGGATGGCTCCCCGTCGGTGAGGTTATCAATATGTCCGCTGAAGTGTGCTATCTTTTGTTAATGGGTCTGCGGAGTATCCATACATATGCCCCACATCGGGTCTTACGGAAATTGGGTAGACAACAAGGCATTCCACATGATGAGGACTTAAGCCAACAAGCCATTGAGTTGTGTCCGAGAGCTACATTTTCGGAAAACAGGGTCCGTCAGATTTGGAACCAATGCAGATTCTTAGAGCCTCAGACTCGGGCGAGAAACTTATCTCAAGGGGAAGTAGAGCCACCCTATATTTCTTGGTATGGTAGAAGAGGCCGAGAGCACCAAGAACCAGAGCGACCTGCGAAAAGACCTCACGTGCAGCATTTTACTTAGCAAACACAACAACATTGGGGTTGGCTAGAAAAGGAAAACAACTACCGGGCCACAATAAGTAAACTGGAGGCCCAGATCCGAGAGCTCAAATTTGAAAACACTTTACAAACTGCTGCAGTCGAAGGGGAAATAAACAGGATGAACAAAGAAAATGAAACCCTCAAAGCTCAAATCCAGAAAATGAGGATAGCTATTGAAAACCCTGAAATAAGTAGAGCCGACGAAAGACTTGTCACCAGTCTCAGGCAAAAGTTGTGTAGCTATGGGGACGACTTGGACAAAGACGAGGAAGATTTGACCTGATCTCGAGCAAAGTTGGCAAGGAATGCAGAAGAAAGGGAAGAATTCGTGCAAAAATTGAAGAGAAGGCATGACCAAGAAGTTCTGGGTTTGAAAGAAAGAATGGCCACCTTTGAAAACAAGATGGCCAAACAAGCACAAAGGTTTAAGGTAGAAAGAGAACAATGTTATGACATGATAGCCCAGTTGGAAGAAGAATTGCGACAATGGAAAAAACAAACTCACAAAGACGCCCAGGCTTTAGAGGCAAGATCTCAGCAGATCGGGCGTCTACTTCAGGAGAAAGGTATCATCAGACAAAGGATCCGGGAGATAGCTGATTACATTGTCACCAAATGCCAGGAATGCGAAAACATGACTCGGACCACCTTCTTCTCAGTGGTAATGATCTTCGTTCACAAGATAATGGATGACCTCTACCGCCTCCAACAAGATATAGCACGCAGGTCCGTGGCAAGGCCGAACGATTCCCCATGAGTGCCTGAAGCAATGGAAGCACTGGTGTATTTTTGATATTCCTCGAGTCTATATTTTATTTTCCTGCTGTAGTCCTGTCCAAGTCCACTGTAGTTTTTACATTTCCAAGAAAGTGTGTCTTAAGTCTTTTATAGTTTTTAAAATTTCAAAAATGTGCTAAAGTTTCCAATGAATGAAAGTTTCGAAAAATGTTTATTTCTTTCCTTCAAATTTATCCTTTGAACTACGTGATGATCTGATTCACGCGGCACCGTGATACGTAGGCAATCCACATAGGATTCGATCATAATCTCAAGAAGCAAAAATAATACAATGAGAGAAAGAAAAGAGTGGTAGAGAAAGGCAAAGGGATGACAATAAGATAAAAATGAAGGAAAGTTCAAATCCGAGAAAATAAAGCCGGGATGAGACACACAACCATTGCAAAACATATAGAAAGCGTTTAATTGCCTAGGTGCATTGCATACCCCAAACGTGCGATTTCCCTGTGTGATAAAATGTTCCGACCTAACGTTTCGTTGGTTCACTCTTAAAGGTGTTTTTCTAGGGTGGTTGGTTTTGCGGTAACCTGGCTCCCCATCCCTACTTCACTAGATCAAAGGGAAGGATAGAAATGACATCCGAAAGTCACTTATCAATCGTCAACTTTTCTGTGGAAGACCCGAATCCAGTCATCCCAACATTTGAGTCAGCCACAGCTGAAGAGAATAGGATTCTGCGTTGCCGCATGCTAGAAATGCGGGACGCATGGTCCAGTGGTAGGGAACCGCCCAGTTCCATCCCGGGTTTCCCCGAGATAATCCCCAAGACAGGCGGAACTTCTAACATCCCTATAAGTTACCCGGCCACGCCATTCGGATACCCAACTATGTCGTCTCACTTTGCCGGAAGACCTTATGAGGTTTGCCCCCAGGTCTTGTTCTCTGGTGCATCAACCAACATCTTCACTGCACCACCGAGCTCCGCCACGTCTCCACCAACTATCACCGGGCCCAGCCTGGAGCCGCCGGCTTTACATTCCAAACACCATCATTTCTGGGCGCCACTCATGTCACTCCTCATTCATACACCCAACAACCTCCGTATGAAGTTACTTTGGGACGAGATAAGAAAAGCCCTGAGCACGAAGAAATGGCTTGGAAAATGAAGAGTATCGAGCAGAGCCTCAAGAACATAAAGGGGATGAGCGGGCAGAAAAGCGTCTCCTACGCCGATTTGTGCATGTTCCCGCACGTCCACTTGCCTCTCGGGTTGAAAACCCCCAAATTCGAAAAATATGATAGACATGGGGACCCCATAGCTCATCTAAAAAGATATTTCAACCAACTTCGAGGAGCAGGTGGGAAAAGAGGAACTTCTCATGGCATATTTTGGAGAGAGCTTAACAGGGATTGCATAAGAATGGTACATGGACCAGGATATATCCCGCTGGCACGTGTGGGATGACCTAGACCGGGAATTTGTTCGACAATTTCAATACAACGTGGACATCACTCCCGATAGAAACTCTCTATCCAACCTAAAAAAGAAGTCATCGGAAAGTTTCAGAGAGTACGCTATTAAGTGGCGCGAGCAGGCGTTCAGGGTCAAACCTCCGATGGATGAGGTCGAAATGGTCAGTGTTTTTTTGCAAGCACAAGAAGCGGATTACTTTAAAAATATGATGTCCGCCGTGGGCAAACCATTTGCAGAGGCAATCAAAATTGGGGAAATGGTTGAGAATGGTTTAAAGACAGGTCGTATCCTAAGCCAATCAGCCACAAGAGCAACTTCCCAGGCCATCCAAAACGTATCTGGGAGTGCAGCCAACAGAAAGAAGAAAGAAGAAGGGGCCATGATGGTTTCCAATGTTAGGGGTCCTCGGCAACACTCAGGTCCATTCCCCAAAACCTCCCAACATTACTACCCTCACCAAAACGCAGCTTACCCTACATCTCCTTTTCCCTATGAGGCGATGAGCGCTCAACCGCATCTTCGGCTGCAACAACAATACAACCAGAACAGAGCTCCGCCCCCAAGAAATAACCATCCTCCCCCAACTCCATACAATCCGCCCTCCTCAAAACAACTACCCGTACAATGCTTACCCCCGCGAGCCACCAAGGAGACTCAATTTCACTCCTATCAGTGAGCCATATTCAAGTCTTTTCCCAAAATTGGTCCAGATGGGGCTTCTGTAGCCTGTACCTCCGAACAGGCAAAATCCACAATCACCGTCATATAGGCAGGGTACCAACTGTGCCTATCATTCCAGAGTAGAGGGGCACGACACGGAAGATTGCTGGACTCTCAAGCGGGCTGTGGAAACTCTCATAGAGCAGAAGAAGGTAGTGTTAAGGGATGAAGAAGCTCCCAATGTGACTAACAATCCATTGCCCGCCCATAACAATGGGCATGTTATCGGCATGATCTGAGAGGACCAAGATTTTGATCCAGCTTTGAAGGCTATCATTGTCATCGCAGATGCAGAGAAAAAGCCTAAGGCGGCACCCAAGCCAGCCAAGGAAATAAAAAAGAGTAATCCCGTTCCTCAAGCTACGGGGAAAGCAGAAGCCAATACAAAGATAGGATCTTCTAAAGACGCCGTTCTTTACGTCCCCAGGGCACCCAAGAAGGAATAAGGTATGTTGAGCCCGCCTAGAAGGCTACAATTCAACAGAGCCATGACAAACGACCCAACAATGTATGTACCAAAGGGAACATACGTGGCGCGGGGGCAAATAATTTCACCCAGGCTGAATGAGCCCGTGGTTATTAGCCGCGCGCCGCCTATGAAAAATACTACTACCGTCCCTTGGAACTACAACAAGACGGTAGTAACATACAAAGGAAAAGAGATCACAGGGGAAGCAATCAAAGCAAACTCCTCTGAGGGATACCTCAATCTAAAAGAGCTGGCAAAACATAAGCACAAACGCTTCCCCCTTAAAAAGCCCATCACCGCCGAGGAGGCTGAAGAATTCCTTAAGAAGATGAACATGTCTGAATACACCACAATTGAGGAACTCAGGAAAACCCCTGATCAAGTATCACTCTTATCTTTGTTGATGGGCTCGAGCGAGCATAAAAAAATACTCTTGAAAATGCTGAATGAAGCGTATGTGCCGGCAAAGACCTCAGTCGAACAATTGGAAAGAATGGCCGAGCGTTTCTTTGCAGTAAACAAAATTTCTTTAGCCGTGATGATCTACCGCCTGAGGGAGCCGCTCACAACAAAGCCTTACACTTAACAGTTAAAAGTGAGGGATATTATGTGAAGAGAGTTATGCTTGATGGAGGTTCCGGGGTAGATATTTGCCCTTTATCCACACTACAAGGAATGTGAATCAGCACTGAGAGAATCAGGCCGAATAATGTTTGTGTCCGTTCCTTCGATGGAATCAAAAGGGACATCATTGGCGAAATAGACATAGTTATGACGATCGACCCTGTGGACTTCACTGTAACCTTCCAAATCATAGATTTGGATACCTCATACAATTTCTTGCTAGGAAGACTGTGGATTCATGCCGCTAGAGCAGTACCCTCTACTCTCCATCAAATGGTCAAATTCGAATATGAAAACCAGGAGATAGTGGTCCACGGGGAGGATGAGCAGCCAATCTACAGAGACCCCTCGGTCCCTTGTCTTGAAGCCAGAGAGGGGAGTGAGCACATTGTCTATCAAGCGTTTGTGTCACGACCCGAAATGCCACCTTTCAGACCGTGAATGCGTCTAACGTTGAACCCGCTAGACAAGCCAACGTACACAACACTTTGACATTTATAACAACAACATAACAGTAATAAAACCAATTAACCTTCCAACCTCTATTGAACATTTATCGAATTCATAAATGTCAAATCTTATAAAAAGGAACATCCCACACTAGTAATTCTCAAAACTTTTCTGAACATTCCAAATCACTTCAATTGTTTCACAACAGAAAAATAATAATATTATCTTAGAAAATTCAAAATGAAATGATAAGACATCTACGACGTACAATCCCAAAACCGGGGTGTCACAATCCCACAGACTAGCTACTGGAATACTAAATACAAGTCTGGAAATGAAAATACAACACTGTCTGGAAAATAAGGAGNACGCTCCACGGGGTCCGGTAGCAGGGTCTGCACAACACAAGGAAGTGCAGTGTAGTATCAGTACAACCGACCCCATGTACTGAGTAAGTGCCAAGCCTAACCTCGGCCGAAGTAGTGACGAAGCTAGACTTGACTTTAACGATAACCTGTCCTATTCTACAGCAGGAAATAGGAAATAACACAAGGCAGGTGATAAATCGACAAGTAGGGGATACGGGAGCAGTAAAGAG
>MDKH01163308.1:0-28052 GCA_005239495.1 Nicotiana undulata | reverse complement strand
CACACAAAAAAAAAAAGGTCTGATTTTCCTGTGGTAAACTTAGGGCCTGTTTGGTCATAAAAAAAGATTCTTTTGTTTCGAAAATTTTCGCTTTTTTTCGAAATCAGTGTTTGGCTATGAATTTTTCCATTTTCACTTAAGATGAATTTTAAAATTTTTCGAAAATTTGAAAAAATTTGAAAAAGTTATTTTTTAACATTTTCACTTCATATCACTCACAAAACTAAAAATAATCCAAAAGTTATATTCATGTCCGAATGACCACTTAATTTTACTTGGTTGGATTGTGACATTTGACTAATGGGAAAGTACTATTCTTCGTCTGTCTTACTTTTTAGTATTTATTCCTTATCTTTTGGGTTTCTCAACTACTTTAGTGGGTATTTGGACATAAGAATTGTGAAATTTCGGAAAAAGTGAATTTGTTTTCAAGTTAAAAATGGTGTTTGAAAATTGAAATTGTGCTTGGACATGAATACAAATTGGAATTGTTTTTAAATTTTTGTAAGTAATATGAAGGTGAAATCAGTAAAAATGGCGTGTGGTAGCCACTAAATAAGGCGGTGTTTATTTTTTATCCAGAAATTCTAATGTTGAGCAAAAATAGCCACTACTCTATTAAAATTATTATGAAAAGACAATTTACCCTTACCGTAGCCATGGATGGTCGGGTCGAAAGTAGTCGAAGTATAAATATCTTTTTCCTTACCGTAGCTATGGATGAGTTTCAAGAACGAGTTGTTCTCTTCAACAATGGCGTTATCAATTGAACTTGAATTCAATGGAAATATTAACAGACAATTTTACAAGTTTTGACTCTAATTACAATTTTACAAGTTTCTTCAACAATGGCGTTATCTTTTTTGACTCTAATTACATATATCTAAGTCTCTACGTGTTAACCAAAGAACTTGGAATTATTGGCATGGAAACTAAGATTTCAAAAGTTAAGGACACTTGGTCCAGAACATAGACTAACAAACTCAAAAGTTAAGAACAATAGGTCTTGAACTTACAGTTACAAGTTCAAAAGTTAAAGACAATAGGTCCTGAACTTACAGTTACAAGTTCAAAAGTTAAGGACAATAGGTCATGAAGTTTGAGTTCTAAGTTCAAAAGTTAAGGATAATAGGTCCTTAACTTTGAAATTCCAAATTCAAAAGTTAAGGACACTTGGTCCCGAACTTAAACTTACAAGTTCAAAAATTAAGGACACTTGGTCCTGAACTTAGACTAACAAGTTCAAAAGTTAAGGACATGCAGTCCTTATCTTACAGTTACAAGATCAAAAGTTAAGGACAATAGGTCTTTAACATTGACTTACAAGTTCAAAAGTTAAGGACGCTTGGTCCTGAAGTTTGAATTCCAAGTTCAAAAGTTAAGGACATGTAGTCCTGAAGTCCTGAAGTTAAGTTCAAAAGTTAAGGACATGTAGTCCTGAAGTTCTGAAGTTAAGTTCAAAAGTTAAGGACATGAGCAAAATGGTATTTTCGTCCAGACAGTTAAAGTTTATTAAAGTAATAATTAAAAACTAAAGACATTTTAAACAGTAGCTTAAAAGTAAATACATGTGCTACTAGTAGCTAATCGTGCACTTTCCCCGTAAAATAATGAAAAACAGCATTTTGGAGTATTATTTATGTACTTGAGTCGAGTACATGATGTCTGGCTCGGACACTACTAAATAAAGAGGCTAACGGATCACGTCAGCACCTGTTTCGTGTTGGAGGCTACTATGGACCAAGTTAAAGTCAACCCTTGGATGCATGTATTTTTTATGGTTTAATATACAAAAATCACACTTCAAGCTGCATATATTTTTAGTTTTTGTCTCCTAATTTCGATTTTCTCAATTTAAAACTTTTACTTACAACATATTAGACTACTTTGATTGTTGTATATGACACTAAACGTAAGTTAAGCAAGTAACGGAGTGCCATGCATATGAAAATTGGTATAATCAAACCTATATATAACAATTATTCTCTATAACAATATTTTATTATAGCAGTAAATTTTTTGTTTCAACCGATTTTGTAGTGATGTTATATTAAATGTTCTCTATAATAGCATTCGCTATCGTAGCCGAAATTTTTTCGAACAAACAACACTGTAATAAAGAGGTTTGACTGTGTATATGACAATTTCGATTTCTGCAGCTGACTGTCAACTTCCAGGTAATATTGGATAAGAAGCTAATGTCATCTTAAAATGACCCAATTGAAAGACTTATTAGTTTTAATATAGAAAGAAAAAAAAACAAAGAAATAAAAGAAAAGCAAGTTGTTCATTGCTTCTCAAGAGAGGAAAATGACAAAAAAAAAAAAAAAAAAATTGATCCCGTTGAAGGATAAGATTATAAGTTTATGTATGACATAAGGTAAATTTAAAAATTCAAGAAGAGAAAATAAAATTAAAAACTACTAGAGGTCATTATTGTCTGCATGCTTTGACATTTCTACCTTTCAAAATAATAAAGATCTTGTTTGGAGTCATTTGAAGATTGTCTTCTTGCTTTGACGAAGTCTACACTTGTCTCCAATACTTTGACGATCTTTCTTAGTATCTTCAAATATTGATTAAATTTGTTGCGCCCGAGGCAAATTCAGAATTTTAACGCGAGGAGAATATTATATTCTGTTTAATCGGTATCCTTTAAAACTTTTGTGTTAATTATTTTTAAGGTATACAGACATACATATAAAAGATTTTTGCACAATTTACGGGTCCCGCGACGCTCAATGATATATATAGGTTTGCATCTTGTCATCCATACCCAACAAAAGCCACTTGTTTATAAGTCATTGACAGATACTTTTTGACTATGGCTTGCCAGCGGTAATGAAAATTCTTAATTATCATAGGCGGAGCCACAACGTCGATTATGAATTCGACCGAAAAAAGTTTTGGTTTAAATAATTTATTTGTTTTAAATTTTTTATTAAATATGTACAAATTATTAATTTGAAATTCAGTAACTTAAAAGGATTTAGAATATTGAATTTATAAACTTGAAATCCTAACTCTATCTTTAATTCTAATCAACGACTTGGTTGAATACAAAATCTACTCTACGAGGAGCGATACGGACGTAGATGATATTATCATGATCCCTCTTATCATGCCGCTAGGAATGTTTAACGTCAGTTGAGAGCTGCAGAGTTATTTGTATTCGAAACATTTTTACATAAACGTAATTTGCATGTTGCATTATTTATTAGTATGTGGTTTCTCAAACTTTAGGTTCGATTCCAAGACGGCAATTTAATTTAGATCTTGTAATATTTTTTATATATTTATCGGTAAAAATATCACGGACTAGTCAATTTTCGGACTGATCATTCAAAAATAAGCAAGGTTTGTCAAGTCATTGAAAGATAACCACTATTTTGTTGCAACAGAGACCGGTTCAGCATAACATACTGGAGTTCGGTGCACCTATGTATAAACTTCCAGCATAATATGCTGGAACTCCAACACGCGGAAAGTTCCAGCATAATATACTGGAGATTCGAGCACCTGTGTATGAACTTCCAGCATATTATGCTGGACCGATATACTTTGCTGGAACTCCAGTATAATATTCCAGTATATCATACTGGAATTCCAGTATATTATGTTGGAATATTTTTCGGATTTTGAACAATATTTTCGTTCAGATTTATTTTTACATGAAAAGTGACTAAATTTCGTTACTTTTGAAATTGTGGCTAGATTTGAATGGTCACTTGTATATCTGACTATTTTTTAATTTCTCCCCATTTATCGTGTCAACCGTTAAAACTAAGAATATATTTTCTCTGTGCCAAATTTACCGCCCTCAATCAATGTTGACTGTTGGAATATGCTATGTTACTATCTGAGATAAGCAAGGTCTTGGCAATATCTTCTGAATTTTAAATTATTGCATAAATTGTAGTCTAAAAATAATAAAATTATAACTAAACGCAAAGGTGAGAATAATATTCAATTAGAGAAAAGAGATATAAACTAAACTCATCGGAACCGTTAATTATTAAGTCCATAAAATACGGTGAAATTAAAAAATAGCTAGATTTATGAGTGATAATTGAAAAATAGCTATAATTTTAAAAGTAGTCGGAATTTTTCACTTTTCATGTAAAGATGAATTTGAACAAAAATACTGTTCAAAATCCGAAAATATTCCAGCATAATATACCGGTCCAACATAATATGTTGGACGTCCATACACAGATGCTCAAATCTCCAGTATATTGTGATGAAACTTTTCGTGTGTTAGAGTTTCAGCATAATATGCTGGGATTTCATAAATAGGTGCCCCAATCTCCATTATATTATGCTGGAACTTTCCGTGTTACAGTAATACAATGGTTATTTTTCAATAAATTTGCAAATGCTGACTATATTTCAATTACCAATCCGAAAACTAGCTAGCCCGTACTATTTTCACCCACAAAACATATTCAAGTTTGCCATTTGTTATTTTTCACCTGGAAATAATATTCAATTTGAAAAAAGAGATATTCTAACACGTGTGTCAAGTAAAGGTATCCGTTTGGTCATTGGCAAAATTAGAATAAAAAAATTGCACGATCGTAGCGAAATATCCTCGTTTTTTGTTGAACATCATAGTTCTTCAATATTTAAAACTTAAAATTCTTATTTGGTGGTGAAAAGTAGAAGGTTAATCATTTGAATGTTGATAATTTATATTAAATATTTAGTGCACAATTATGTTAATTTGGTAGACTTTGATGAACAATTTAATAAATAGGTAAAATAAATATAACATAAACTCTACCAATTCTATAAAGAAACTCTGAAGAGCAATATCTTGTGCGGGTTAGGAGCTATTTTGTAAATACTGTTAGTTTTGAAAATATTCGGCTAAGACCAGCACCTTATGAAGCCATTCCGGTCAATCACCTAATTAGGAAAATTTTCATGTTTACCTATGAATTCATAATTTTTTTCAGAATTTACAACAATCAAAATAATAACATATTCTACAACATAAACATAATAAATATATAAAACATATCTATATCTATATTTATATATATATTAAACGAATAAAGTTACCATATATAATTTGCATTATGGTTAAGTCAAGTGGCAAAGTAATAAATACCAATAATATATGATAACTTTATTTCTATATTTAAGTTAGTTATATATATAAATTGAATTTGAATTCAATGATAATTTTAAATTTATGGATAAATGTTTTTAAATTTAAACAAAATCTATATATATATATATATATATATATGTTAAAGGAATAAAGTTACCATATATAATTGGCATTATGGTTAAGCCAAGTGGCAAAGTAATAAATGCCAATAATATATAATAACTTTATTCTATATTTAAGTTAGCTTTATATATATAAATTGATTTGAATTAAATGATAATTTTGAATTTATGGATAAATGTTTTTAAATTTAAACAAAAATGCAAGAGAAATTTATCTTTTATTATCATGTTATCATACTTAATTCGGTTAATGGTCATATGCAATCATGTTAGGATTTTTTTTTTTACTAATTATTTAAACTATTTCGCCTCTGGCAAAAAAAGAAGAAAAAACTACTCCATATAACTATAAAACTCTAAAACCTGATAATTATAGTTCTTTAAAACACTATAGTTGGATTTGAATAAAACAAATTTCTTTTAAAATAAATGTAGGATACACCTCTATGTTCATCCGGATAACACAAAGGAGTTTAAAAATTGAATAAAAGCTTACTTACATATATAATGAAGTAAACTTACGTGCTGGAGAAAAAAATATCACAAAAATCCGTCAATATTAAAAGAAAATTGTTTTTTCTTTTTCTTTTTGAAGAATGTTTGTTTGAAGAGTCAATTTGTATAAATGGACATCAAACAAATAATAAACTTTGATTATAAAATTGTTATCATTAATTTCAACTTAGCACCTTTAGGAATTAAAGGGTATAAGCTGAAACCTCATCATTTAGCTGAAGTCGAGCAAATATTGCAATGGTATAATATTTTTTTCGTTGAAGAATATATTTTGAATCATTAGATTATGTGAAAGGTTTTTTTTCTCGAATTCAACAAGAGGGATATTGGTTTCTACTTGATAGTTTCTATAGCGATTTTCAAGTGTAACAAAAAATATATTTAAAAAAAATTGGTATGACGTGAAATATATTATATTTTTAAAATGTATACAAATTATTCTAAATGGTATTATTTTTTATAAAAATAATGTAATTTTAAACTATATAGATTATTTAAACTATTTCGCCTCTGGCAAACAAAGAAGAAAAAACTACTCCATATAACTATAAAACTCTTTTACATTTAAAATTCGATAATTATAATTCTTTAAAACACTATAGCTGGATTTGAATAAAGCAAAATAGATAAATGTAGGATACACGTATATGTTTATCCAGATAACAGAAAGGAGTTTAAAAATTGAATAAAAGCTTACTTACATATATAATGAAGTAAACTTACGTGCTGGGTAAAAAAATATCACAAAAATCCGTCAATATTCAAAAAAAATATTTTTTTTTTACTTTTTGAAGAATGTTTGTTTGAAGAGTCAATTTGTATAAATGAACATCAAACAAATAACAAATTTTGGCTATATAATTGTTATTATTAATTTCAATTTAGCAGCTTCTAGGAATTAAAGGGCATAAGTTGAAACCTCATCATTTAGTTGCAGTCGAACTAATATTGCAAGGGTATAATATATTTTTTGTTGAAGAATATTATTTCGAATCCTTAGATTATGTGAAAGGTTTTTTTTCTCGAATTCAACAAGAGGGATATTGGTTTCTAATTGATAGTTTCTATAACGATTTTCAAGTGTAACAAAAAATATATTTAAAAAATATTAGTATGACGTGAAATATATTATTTTTAAAAACGTACACAAATTATTCGAAATGGGATTATTTTTTATAAATATAATGTAATTTTAAAAATTAAAGATAAAATATTTTCGAATTTAGTATAGAGTTTTTAAAATTATTATAATAGAAGTCATATCATAGATAAAATAAAGAAATCGAAATCTTATGAAATATTTACATAAATATCCGGTCAAATTTACTATTTACTTTTTATAGCTAATATACATAGATGATATACCAACAACACACACTATACACATATTATATACTAATTATATATATATTACACTTTCTTCAATTTTTTAATTTAAGTGATTGGGTGAGCATCTATTTAGTTTGATTAGATAAAGCTAAAAGAAAAATATAAAGAATTTTTACCAAAGACTAAAAATATAAATAAAGTTCTTATGTGGACAATTTCTATTTAAACTCATTTTTTATAGCGTAGTAAATTATTTTTTTGCAAAAACAATAAAGAAAGGTATAAAAAATAAGATAAAAGAAAATAAATATAGAAAAACATGTATGAAAATTGTAAAAGGAAGAAATAAGAGATGGTAACAAGTTTCTTCTTCTATTTCATTTTTGTTGAGTATAAAAAAATTTGAAAACTGATCTCATTAATTTAAAAAAAAAACAATCAACTCAAATACATAGATTATAAGATAAGGATATCTTTGAATATTTTTTGTAATTTACATAGTGTGTCATTTTTAAAATATCACTATTACTAACAAAATGATATGAGATTCGAATTTGAATTTAAATGCAATTTGAGTAGTTTGCGTTGAGGTTAAGCCAAGTATGGTGTCGAAAAAAAACGACTTGACAATTTTAAGACAATATATGCAATGTTGTATAATAACAATCAACTAATTTAATATTTAATAATTCAAAGAACAAAAAAAATTGTATACATAGGGTATTCAAAATTCAAAATTTGTGGCTAGAGATATCGATAAACTTAAAATTGAGTCATTGGCCATGTACTTGGAACCCCCTATTTGCTAATTGAAATGTTGGCCTACTTACACATCAGATATATCATATAATCCCTGTATAGTATTGATGGAACTTGATAGAACATTCATATTGCCTTGCGAGTCATACTGAAATAAAGTTTCACCAGTTAAAGAATCATTTAAATTTTTAGATAGCCGATTAAAGTGGATTTCAAATTAAGAATGATATTAACTTGCATTATTATATAGATAATCATTATTGAAATATGTATAAAGTTTTAGAGATTAGAATTTCAAAATAGAAATATATTTTGAAAGATAACACCATACAAAATTAGAGTTCAAGTAGTAGTAAAAGAATCATGTCATAAACAAATAATCGTTCATATTGTGTCAACCTTTGTGCTTTGTCATAGATACGAGTTATTATTTCCCTTTGTGGCTATTTTACGTTCCAATAACACCAATGAGAATGAAACAAAAATAAAATTACCACTACGAGATTTGAGAAAATATTTTTCTTTTTTCACGTAGTGCGTCTTAATTATTATCTAACGATTATCTATAATTATCTAGAAGGTTATAATTTTAATGTTATTTACATATAATTCAAATAACTCAGATATTTAATGCGGTTAATGCCAAATATCAAAATGGAGTCATAGTGGAAAAAGAAACTTCACTGGCTAAAAATAATTTTGTAAATTTTTAGATAACCGACTGAAATGAGTTTTGAATTAAGGATAATATATTCACTTATATTATTATAAAAATAATAATTATTGAAATATAAAGTTTTAGAAACTGAAATTTTAAAATATAAATATTTTTTGGAAGATATCAACACACCAAATAATAGTTCAAGTAGTAGTAAAAGAGTCAAGTCATATCCAAAGAGTCCTTCATAGTCTAAACTGTTGATTGTTTTGTGATAAATATGAGTCATTATTTTGATTACTCACTATTTTTAGGATCTATGACACCGGTGATTTAGAATAATTCCAAAAAAGAAAATAGATTTATAACTAGGAGATTTTAGAAAAAAATTAATCTTTTTTCATGTAGTGTTTCTTAATTAATATCCCGTGATTATCTATATTTATCAAGAAGGTTTAAATTTTAAGATTATTTATATATAATCCAAATAACTCAAATATTTGATTTGATTAGTATCCGCACATCCACGCGGGTGCTAATACTAGTACATAAAATAAGGCGAAGTACATACAAAAAAGGAATCTAATTTTGAAGGGTATACATAATTAGTCCAATCCATAATTACTCCCTGAAAATTCTCTTTTTTGGTTAATTAAGGACTATTACTATAAATACTTTAGGTTACCATGATAATATTATTATTATCTCATTACCAGGAGGTATCCTCGTAAAGATATGTTGCATCCTCCATTAAACTAGGTTCTACATTTGAGAATTCTTTTGTTCTTCAATTTCATTCCCCACTTTGATATACTTGTCGTAGGAATATTTTCCTATTCCTACAGTCAATTCATCACCATCAACATCATTTTAATCAGAGATAATCATTTTCAAGAAACATGAGAAGTCATTAGGTTTAACAATTATACTTAATATAAATTCATAATACACAATGTGTAATACATGTATATCATAGTAATTATACAATATACAAATATTAAATAATACTTTTAAAATCCAACATAGAATAAATTTATTACAGTCTATCTTTAATTTATGTTATACTATATACATGATATTATATAATATATAATTTACTTACTATATATCATTAGTATAATTGTACAGAGAAGCCAAATTAAGTGATAAAAAATATACTATAATGGAGTATGAAGAAGTAGGGGTGGGCATAGTTTGGGCAAACCCGAAATCCGAACTTTTTGGATTTTTGGATTATGGATTGGAGTTCGGATTTTATTTTTAAAATTTTTGGATTTTGGATTTGGGATTTCGAAATTTCGGACATCCGAAAATCCGATTTTTTTTACCTTATATTTAGCCTTACCGGTTAGACATTAGCCCATTACGGCATTACCCATATACATACGTAATACTAATAAATCTAAATCTCCAATAGTATCATGCCCATTAAACATTAGCCCGTATGTTCAATACAAATACTAAGTCCAATATGGGATTCTCTACCAAATCAAATGTAATATAGGATTTTCCTTTTCTCTCACGTCTCACCCACACAACTACACCATATGTGCGTTTGTAAAGACTAAAGAGTCAAGGCTGAAGTTGACTAAAGACTGAATTTCGAGGTCACCTTTTCCAATTAATCTTTTAATTTATAATAGTATAATTTGAATCAGTGTGATGTATTGCATATTCGAGACCTTTTTTTTTTGAAGAGGCATTATATAGAGTTGAGAAGATATAAAAAACTAAAGCATATTTTGATTACCATCTTTCTACTTCATTTAAATGATTATTTTTATGTCGAGTGTTTTTTACTCAACTTATAGGCTTAAAAGCCAGACCCGAAAATCCAAAAAATCCAATCCGATTAATCTGAAACCGAACTTAAATAATCCGATCCAATCCGAAATTATTTGGATTGGATTTGGATTGCAATTTTTTCAATTCGAAAACCAAAAAACCAAACCGCAATTTCATATTCAATCTGAACTAATGGAGAAATTGGGAGAAAATTAATATGGATAAATACATTTTAGGTGAGAAGAATCACAAGAGAGAGATATTAGGATAGTTTTAGGTAAGAGAATCTGAAGGGAGAGATTTTAAGGATATGAAAAGTTGTAGATTAAATAAATTGTATTTCTAAAAATAGTTGTAACTTGTAACTTATATAATTAAGTACTAAATAAATTGTATTACGTGTAAATTCCTCACTTATAATTATGTTTATCTAGCCAAAATATCTATGTATGTGGCCCATAAAAATAAAAGAAGAAAAATAGAACGAAGGAGAAAATTATTTTAATCATTTTCCATTAGTGTTTCGTGTATTCACGTTCTAAGACCTTCACCTTCCGAGTATTCTTTTGTGTATGCAATTTGCTTTATACATTGAAATGACTTCGTTCCGCTGAATTGTTTTCTAATTTGGGCAATAATGATTACTTATTCCTATAACTTGACTCTTTCTCATCTTTTGTAAAAAGAAAGAGACCAAAAATAATTAGGATTCAATTAGGGGATGACATCGGAGTTTTAATAAATGATTACAATTTCACTTTGCAACGAAGGTGACAAAAAGGAAGATGTTGAGATGGACGTGTAGGTACACTAGGATAGATAAGATTAAGAATAAAAATATTCGGCACAAAGTAGACGTGGCCTTAGATGATGTGAGAACTGAGAAACGAGGCTTAGATGATTTGGCATGGGAAGAGGAGAGACACTGATGTCCGAGTAAGGAGGTGCGAAAGATTGACCTTAGTCTGCCCGAGAAGAGATAGAGGTAAACCAAGAAAGCATCGGAGAGAAGTGATTAAGCTGGATATGGCGCTAATTCAGCTTACCGAGGACATGACCTTTGATAGGATGATGTGTACGTCGAGAATTTAGGGTAGAAGGTTAGTTTATAGTCGTAAGTTTTCCTTGTCCATACCAGTAGTATTAGTGTTAGTCTTGTATGTTCTTATTTTTAGTTTATTACTACCTGCTGTTTCTTTCAATTTAGCTTTGATCACACTACCCTCTCCAAACTCCACTCACTCGTGATAGTCCACTAAGTTTGTTGAATTATTGTTGTTGTTGTGTTACAAGTGTTCACTTTGCACCGTAGAAATGCAATAATTTAATTTTATCCAAGAAAGAAAAATTAGAAGTAGGAGCATTACAAATTTGTACCGTACGTATGCTAGTGTTTGGACATAGATTTGGTTGAAACTTGAAGAAGTAATTTCTAAAGTTGTGTTGAAAAATAATTTTTGAAAGTTGAAGTTGTGTTTGGACATATATTTTATTTAAAAAAAAGTTAAAGCGTTGTGGGTGGAAGAAAAAATTTCACCCAACCACCCTAAATCAGTTTTTCGGGAACTTGAAAAATAATTCAATTTTTTATTTAAAAAACCCTGATCATATTCCATGAACAAAGAGTGTTTTTTTTTTAAACAAACAACCAAAGTCTATGCCCAACGACATTTTTTTTTTCCTTTTCTTTTAGCTTTTATAATCTAATACCATTGACATTTTTAGAATACACGCAATCACAGATTATTAGAGATATTTATAAGTCTGACAGCCAGACTGCTCAATGATTTGTAGGCTATGTGCTTGCATTACAAATTAAAGAGATTCTATAGGTATAATTAATTTGTAGTTTTATTTTCAAAGTTGTAATTCCTCGTCAAGATTAAATAAAACTTCATCATAATTATACGTGATTTATATCCCTTTCAAAAATGTCCACACTCAATCGCTATGCTGACAACCGATTGATTAAAATATTTTTAATTAGTAAGTTTAATATTGTTCAGTGTAAATATATACCGAATTTTCTTTATTCGCAACTATTTTTCTTCCTAAATTCTTTTTTATTCCACGTTTTTTATTTTCCCTTTTTTCTTTTGTGTGAAGATTGATCCTTGAACAGTGGAAATAGGTAAATAGACTGGGCGAGGACTTTTAGTCGGATTTAAAAATATGTACCTTTTTACGTATGGTATTGTATCGTATTGTTACTTAAATTTTATTTTAACGTATCGTTAAATTCGTCTTTACATAATGGCGAATAGTGCCGCTTTATGTAACGACGTATTTGGTGTGGTGGTGTCGTTACCTTGCTTTTTTTGTCATTTGTCCTTCTTTATTATTAAATAATTATATTTTATCTTTTACCTTACTTTTATATATATAATTTTACTTCGCATCCTATTTTTTTCTTAGTAATATTGCGCAAGTTTATTCTCATATTTTTGGTGGGTGACATCAAGAAACGATGGCAAACGATACAAAGTATCCAAACATTGTATTCATCAAACAATACAATACAATACAATACAATACAAGATGATACGATACAATATGAAACGCCATGTAACAATGTAACGACCCAGCCAATCGTTTCAAGAGTTAGAGCCCCGTTTCGCCATTTCTGCTTCTTTTGTGCTTTACAGCTGTATTATATCGTATTGGATTGGTTGGTTCGGGTTCGGAGTGGTCTCAAAAAAAGTTTTCTGAGTTGTGTAGCTTGGCAAACCATCCTTTATGGGTTGTGAAGCCAGCCCCTTTGTAGGAAAGCTTTTGCGACTATAAGCAAATTAACTGTTAGTGTAGCTTGGCAATAGCCAACCCTTTTTGTAGGAAAATTTTCGTATCTATGATATAGTTTGCTTTCTTGGAGTCTCTTTCTCTGTTCTTTCTACCGTGGTATCAGAGCCAACCCATCCTTTCGGAGGGAGGAACAATTTACTAAATGTGTCTGAGTCGTTTCCATCATCCTCTTCCCTTGCAAAAATGAATATGTCTCCTACTCTATATAAAACCTTGTCCAAAAAATATGATTTCTTCTATGAAGTCGATGTCCTACCCGATGAACAAAAAGTATCTTCCATTGAACTACCCCTCATAAACCCTTACTCAATTTTTGCCAAAACATTATTTGCACCATGGACCCAAATCCGTTCCTTAGTCCAACACAAACCAAAAGGAGTCAAAGAATATGTTGCTGCCTCAAAGCTTGACCAACATCCTATTCTTGCCACTCGAGAGGAACAACTTATTACCGTCCAAATTCCAGATGATTTTTCTAGACAATGGAGAGATCATGGTTTTACCCATATCTATTTTGATGCTATCCGAATTGCTCTGACTTATCATGGAAGAAAAGGTCAACATGTTGTTGCTTGACTTTCTCTTCTAGATACAAGATACTTGGAGTACCAACATGCAAATTTGGGTACTACAGAAGTTACCTTGAATGCAGGGACTATCTTCATAACTATCTTTCCAAATTTCAACATGTCCCTTTATGACCCATACTTAACCGAAGCACTAAAAATCCAAGTCCAAATTCAAGGTGCCCCACAAGCCAAAAATTCTATTCAAGCCACTCTTCATCACCAAATGGCGTGGCGGATCCAAAATCATGCCATGGATCTCTGCTTTCCGGAGGAAAAAATACTTTACTCTTGAATATTGATGCTACCAAAGAAAATACCATGTGCACCCAAATACCCAGACAAATTTCCAAAGATGAGCTTGTCAAAATTCTTCCCGATTCCTGGATCACAAATTATGAAAATCTAAGAGAACAAGAAGAATCTCTGCAATCTGGTGAGCCAACTTTTATCAAAAGAAATGACAAAACCATTTCCATAAGCTTTGATCATTCCCATCTTAAAAAACCCAATAAAATAATCTTTTCTTGCCAAATGATCCAACCCCAAGACACAGACCCTGACCCTGAAAGGGAACCCTTCTGGAATATACAAACTATCATGGAAGAACATGACTGGTGCAAACATTTCGACAAAGATGAATGAAGAGTTTGGTGGTTCAAATGCCCCTTTACGGGACACTGCCATTGGGATCTCGGCTGCGACTGCCAAGACTGTTTTGAAGATCCAAGTGGAGAATAGGATGAACACCATCTGCGTCATTGGGAAGATTTGGCCTCAACAAGGATAAACCAAAATCCAAGAAAAAGGGAAAAACTACTGAAAAGCAATTTCGAGCCAAATATGAAAATAAAGACCATTCAATTGGCTCATTAAGCCGTCCAGGTATATATGAATTTCATGTCAGTTACAAACCCCAAGAATGACCAAAATTACCAGAAAAATTCACTCTAAGCTGGGAGATAGTGAAACTACCCCAAAACCCAAACCACCATCAACTCGTAACCCAGAATCCAAAAAGCCACCTGAACCTAAAACTCCATCAACCCAAAAGTCCACACACACACAAATATTCATGATGATCCCTTCACGTTCCAGCCATACCCAAGATTTTCCTCCACTTCAACCTTTTGAAAAAGAAGGTATCAACCATGCTCCAAAAATCCCCAAGAAAAACATAGTACTATCTTCTGGAGAAAAACCCCCAACGAGTGACATCGAAGCAACAATGAACTGGCAATCAAAAAATTCCAGCTGCCAAAACAAAGTGCTCAACAATATTGGCAACACCATAAAAAACGCGGCCTATACAAAAAATAAGTTAATGAGCAAAGTGGAAACAATTGAGAAAAAGGTGGAGCTGACATCGTCTCAGTATGCAGGACTAATCAAAGCCTTGGAGCTAAGATTGACAAATTTACAATATGAGATTTGTCCGCCAAGAACTTCACTTTTCCAGTTCTTCTAACAACAACAAAAGGATACGATTTCAATCAAGGAACAAATCCAACTTTTGAGAAATGACCGCTTTGAGTCACAAAAAATCCCACTTTTCCCTTTAAAATCTACCTTCTACCCCATGTCAACACAAGCATATTCCCCACCAAAATTGGACAACACTTTTTCTACCTTTCCTACTACCTCACAGAATCCTATATCTTTCACCCAATCCTTAAAAGAAGAACTTGAATTCGATATTGAAAAAATGGTTTGGGAAAGGAAAGATGCACTTGCAACCAAGAAACAAATCAAGCAAAGGAGAGACAAAGGAGAAAGTTCAAAAGGGTCTAACCCCGAAAGTTTGATGATTTCTGATCAGAAGACTCCAGACCTCTATGTCTCCCAGCCAAGAAACATGTCAGAAGGAGATACCACATGGTCAGAATCTCTAAATTCATCATACGATGATACAATGGAAGATAACTCTCAATCAAGCAATGATTCCACAACAAACTCTTCCAAAGAAGACGATCCCCCAATATTTGTGAGCCAACCAAGAGACCTAGAAATATATGAAGTAGAGGAGGATCAAGAAATAATGACGGATGAACCAATACCAGAAAGAAGACCTGAACCCATGGCGTCAAAACCAGTTGAAACTGGCTTCCACACTTTCACCTTAGATGACGTCAAGGTTTCAAAATGGCCTCAAAGGATCCAAGACTTCTATACTTGGATGGTGACCAAAAATTTGGTGGAACGAGAAAAGTATATCATCCTGTCAGAACTAACTTCACGGTTCTCAGGAATTCTCATAGATTGGTGGAATTCACTTGGGATTCAAGACAAAAATACTTTTCTTACATCCCAGGATTTTGCCTTCAACATCAGAATCCTACATGAAGGTTTCTGCGGAGATACTGGCCAAAGACATGAGAAAATGTGAAGAAAACGCTTTGAGATGAAGTGTGTGTCATTCGACAGAAATGACATTGACAAGCATTTTTAAAAAATGGCAAAGATATACTTTGAAATAGGCAGATACATCAACCTGAAACAAGCCTTTGTCTCTTCCCTTCCAAAGCGGTTGGCAAGACGAACCATGACCATCATTGAGGAAAAGTTTCAATCAATAACAGTCCCGCAAGTCGGCTATGTCAGGCAAGCTATTTTCGTAGCATTGGAGGACATTTGTTCAAAGCGCTCAACCCTAAAACAAATTATCCAGCACAATCCAGCACTTGGCAAAACATGTCGTATATCCGATCTGATCAGCGGATCAGGATGTTCTTGCCACACATCTAGGCAACGGAAAGGATTCAGGAGGTTCATATGGACAAGAATTCCAGATGGAAAATCAAGGTCCAAGAGACGCACAAAATATTTCAGACGTAGAAGACCAGGAAATTTTCACAAGAAAAACAGATGCTTTATTTGCCACAAGATTGGACATTTCGCGAGAAACTGTCCCCAATCAAGAAGATCTGTCAAACTTCTTGAAGAGATTGAAGATTACACTGTCATACATCTCGGAAAAGAGGAGGACCTTGAATCCATATTCTCTGTTGACGATGAACCTAGTGAAGAAACTTTATTCTCTCTTGATATCTATGAAGATCAAGGCAATGATCACTACCAAATTTTAGAACCAGTGATCGAAGACCGAGAGGAGATCAACGCTCTCGTAGTCGTTCCTTAAGTAGAACTCAAATCCTATTCGTCCAAATGGGATAAACCAACTCGAGTTATTGCTTTCATCTACACTGGAACTGCTTCCTCACTCATAAATCATGTTGTTCTCCCTGATGATCAATGGGTGCCGCACTTTAAGGATTTTAACACTGCATAAAATGGAATCCTGACTACCACCGTCATCACAAAGCATCCGGTCACAATTGAGTTCTTTCCAGGATTGACGTACAAAACCAAGCTGATAGGGTCTGATGTACCAGGAAAAGATCTTATTGTTGGATTCGACATTTACATACAACTTAAAGATCAACTCCAGATCAAGGCTAACGGGATAACTTTTAAGAAGCAGTTCAAACCTTATTATGAGATTCCAAGGCTATTCCAAATCACCAACGACGAACAATTCAAAGAGATTGAGCAAAATCTCATTGAGCATTCATGTGCTAAATCCCACAAGGATTTCATGAAGAAAGGGAAAAGCCCGTTATGGAAAACTGAAGAGTTTTTTTATCAAGCTACCTTTCAAGAAGAATGAAAACATCAATCCAACAAAAGCCAGTCATTCAAGCATTAATCCAAATCATCTTCAGCTTGCAAAGAAAGAATGCAAAGAACTTTTGGAATTTGATCTAATAGAGCCATTAGATTTGCAATGGGCATGCGAAGCATTTTATGTCAACAAAAGAGCTGAGCAGACAAGAGAAAAACTCAGGTTAGTCATCAACTACCAACCACTTAACCATTTCTCCAAGATGATAAATTTCCTTTCCCAAATAAACTCACTCTTTTCTCCCACTTAGCCAAGGCCAAATATTTTTCCAGGTTTGATTTAAAACTTGGATTTTGGCAATTGAAAATCCACCCTGAAGAAAGACCAAAAACGGGATTTTGCATCCCCGATCATCACTTCCAATGGAAAGTCATGCCCTTTGGGTTGAAAACTGCACCCTCCTTGTTCCAAAAAGCCATGATAAAATATTCCAACCCATCCTCCATACCTCTTTAGTTTACATTGATGACATCCTGTTATCTAGTGATACATTAGAGGAACATGTCAACTTGCTTCGTTAGTTTGAGGCATTGATAACACACTATGGGATCATGCTTTCAGCAAAAATGATGGTTCTTGCCCAAACGAAGATTGATTTTCTTGGAATGCATTTTTTCCAAGGTGCATATAGTCCAGGACCACATATATGTCAAGAACTACTCAAGTTTCCAGATACCAGCCTCACAACAAAGAAGATCCAACAGTTCATGGGTATAGTAAATTATGTGAGAGATTTCATCCCAAATATCTCTACATACATTTCTCCGCTCACAGAGTTGCTCAAGAAAAATGCTTCATCATGGGGAAAGAAACAAGATGAAGCAGTCAGGGAAATAAAGGAGATTTCTACAAATGTCAAGTCCCTCTACATCCCTTCAGACGGTAAGAAGTACTGTAAACTGATGACAACAATGACTATTGGAGTGCCGTTCTATTTGAAGAAAAATATGGACAAAGAAAAATATGTGGATATGCCAACAGAAATTTCAAAGTGTCCGAGCAACATTACCACTCCACCTTCAAGGAAATCCTTCCAGTAAAGAATGGAATCAAGAAGTTCAATTTTTCCCTGATTCACACAAAATTTCTGATAGAAATGGATATGAAGGCCTTCCCAAAGATGATCCAGATAAATGTACAAATTATTCCCAATCCTCAAATTCTCAGATGGGCCCAATGGTTCTCTCCATACAAGTTTCAAGTCAGGCACTTGAAAGGAAAGGATAATATCCTTGCAGATTTTCTGTCTCGATCGGAAGAATTCTCAAAGAGATTTTCTCCAGCAAAACTGAAGTCAAAGCAAAAGCTAATCAGTCACATATTCATGTTTTCAAATATACCAGGAAAAATTTCATTGAAGCCAATAGATCATCCACTGGAGTTGTTCAACCTCATGGATCCCTTTGATCCGTCAATTATTATGGAAAGAAGAACTTATTATGAGCTCCAAGTTTTCCGGCAACATGGAGGATCCATTCTCAAGCCATATGGGGTCAAACCAAAATATCCGTTCTGCCATATATTCATAGCTTAAGCCAAGGATTTTCCACAAGAACTATTATGATTTTTCTGGTACCCGTGCCATCAGTACTACATTTTCAAGGAATTCAAGTGCAACGTCTTCAAAGATTTTGACAACATTGAACCAGCTCTTAAAGTATTTTTACTATGGTTCAAACCTAGAAAATATTTGATAAAATATTTCAACGATTTCTACAATGCAAAGGTATTCATGTTTCATAGGCCAGTGAACATTATTAATGGAAAAGTCCAGGCATAAGCAGAAGCGTCATTCTGGTGGAAATTTCCCGTGTCCATTTTATCCATGGAAGAAAAATACAATGAAGCACAAAGAATTATCTTCCAACAAAACAGGTGCATCCCGAAAGAAATATGGCCAAAAGATTGGGCAAGTTGAAATTATACCAGCAATCATCCTCATTGGGAAAAAGTCCAAGAAACAACAAAGGAATAGCAAACTCCGTATGAAATCATCCGGGAAAAAATCACTCAAGACATCTCCAGATTAAGGTTGCAGATCACATCCCTCAATCTAAAGGAGAAAGAACATAGCGAAGAAGAACCGTCAAGTTCCAGGCGTTACTACACAAGATCTTTGAAAAGGTGCCTAGAAGACAAACCGAGAAAATCAATAGAAGATAATCATCCCTGTTAATCTCACCATAATCCTACATTACCTACCAAAAAACCTAAAAAATCATCTACCCATGCCAAGACAAGATTTCACATCCTTCCAAACCATCCAGGTCCCACTTTCACATGCTTCCACATGCCTCCGCATGCTTCGTCACATGCAACACCCTATTTTCACATGCTTTCACATGATCCCACAAACTTTCACATGCTAAACCATGTATATTTCACCTCTTTCACATGTTTTTAGGAGCTTATTTAGTTGCTTTGCCTAATGTCCTTCACATGTAAAAAGGGACCCACTTGTAGATAGGTTTGCCATATAAGATAGGTTTATTTTATAATATACGTTTGTCTTGTAATAACCTCCTAGTACTATATAAAGGAGACCTTGTAGTAGTTGTAAGATCATCATATAATCTATCTTGTAACCTTTGTAAATCTTTGTGATAAATTACTTATGAGTTCCTTCTAAATTTCCCTCTTATTCCTTCTTTCGAATGGATGGAAGGCCGGTCCATGTATGAAAATAGAGTAAGAATACTCTAAGAAAGTTAGCTTGTTGTAGTACGAAAGTTTTCAGAGTTATAACAACTAAGGTTGGTTATAGCACATAAGTTTTTTGAGTTGTGTAGCTTGGCAAGCTGTCCCTTATGGGTTTTGAAGCCAGCCTCTTTGTAGGAAAACTTTTGCTACTATAAGAAAATTAACTCTTAGTGTAGCTTAGAAATATCCATCCCTTTGTGTAGGAAACTTTTCATATGTATGATATAGTTTGCTTTCTTAGAGTCTAGTTGGAAAGTCGATCAGATATCGACTTGTTTGTAAACGACCTCGAATTTGAAGTTTTATGGTTCTGTTAGCTTCATTAGGTGATTTCGTACTTAGGAGCGCATCTGGAAGGTGATTTGGAGGTCTGTAGTAGAATTAGGTTTGATTTGGCGAAAGTTGGAAATTTGGCGATTATGGTCGGCAGTGGAATTTTTGATATCAGGTTCATAATGGAATTCCGGAAGTTGGAGTAGGTTCGTGGTGTCATTTTTGAAATGTGTGTAAAATTAGAGGTCATTCGGACGTGGTTTGATAGGTTTTAGCGTCGTTTGTAGAATTTGGGAATTTCAAAGTTCATTAGGCACGAATTCGTGTTTTTGATGTTCTTGGAGGTGATTTGAAGATTTGACTAAGTTCGTATGATGTTATGGGACATTTTGGTATGTTTGGTTAAGGAACCGAGGGCCTCAGGTGAGTTTCGGGTGGTTAACAGATTGTTTTGGCTTTGGTGAGATAGCTGATCAACTGCTGTATTTTTGTTTCTGGTTTCCTCTTACGCGTTCGCGAGACGGGCCTCGCGTTCGCTGAGAGTGTTTCTGAGATGGTGAAGTTTTGTTCTACGCTTTCGCGAAGGAGAGGACGCAAATTTGAAGGGAAGGTCAGTGTGTGTATCGTGAACACGTGAGTGGTTCCGTGTTCGCGAAGAGGAGTGAGGCAGTTGAGGACCCCAGGCCCTTGGTCTATGCATTTGCGAGGTGAGGGTCACGTTCGCGAAGGTTTGAGCTGGTAAAGCATCGCGTTCGCGAAGCGTTTGTCGTGTTCACAAAGAGTAAAGCGGAGAGGCAGTCTGAGTTGGTCTACGCGAACACGAGAGGACAGTCGCATCCGCGAAGAAGAAAATCTGGGTAGACAATGTTAAATTCAAAATCGAGGGTTTGAGCTCATTTTTCAAAATCAAGGATTTTCGCGGAGTTGATTGGGGTAAGTGTTTCTCACTTGGTTTTGTTTAAATCCCATGATTATATTTTTAATTTTATCATCTAATTTGTGATTTGGAGTGAAAAATTGGGGAAAAAGAGAAAGTGTTATTGAGATGGAATTTTGAGGTTTTAATGGGATTTTGTTATCGGATTTGAGTAAATTTGGTATGGTTAGACTCTTGAGTGAATGGGATTTCGGGTTTTGTGATTGTCGAATTTCGAGACGCAGGCCGGGGTGGCTGGGTTGAACCGATTTCGGATTTTGAGCTAGATTTCAGTAGTTTTCTTGTGGGATTGATACTTTAGCCAATATTGATTATCTCGTATTGTTTGTGACTAGATTCGAAGCATTTGGAGGCCAGTTCGAGAGTAAAGGGCAGTAGGATTTCTACGTTGTTGAGGTAAGTAATAGTTTTAAATCTGGTCTTGAGGGTATGAAACCCGGAGTTTGGTATAATGTGATTGTTTAGAGGGGACACTCATGCTAGGTGACAGGCGTATGAGTGTACACTGTGAGGGATTGTAACTTGGTCCGTCCGTGAGACTGTAAAGTCTAATAGCCTTTTGGTGCTTATATGCATTACTTGTTTGCTAGAAATTTGGCTATCTTTCATGTTAGAAATCATGCTTAGGCGACCTGTTTATGGTTGTTATACTCAGTCATAGTGATTCTTGTATATGTTTACCTCAATCTCTGTTATTTTCCTTGCTGATACACTATAGCATTCTGATTTGGGCTGTTTTTTTCCTTCTTTACTAAGGGCTTGGTCGGCTCCTACCTATACCACTATAGACTGGCAAGGCGGGGTTGCTGTAGCTTTTACCTGATAGGATAGGGATCGAAATCCACATGGAGTTAGAAGATTGGAGTTGGGTTCCTATCCAACTTAGCTATGTATATTGTTCTTAATTACTCTTCTAAACATGGATGGGTTTTGATTCTATACTATTTATAATGCTAAAGATTGCTAAGAATAAACTAAGTGTGATATTTTTGGTAAGGGTTTTCTAAATTTATGCAGGACACTAGGGATGGACTTACACCTAGGCGAGTATCTAGCGGGATCTAAAATCTAGGATAAAATTATTGTTTATGGGATCGTGATATAACCTCACACTCAATTACTCACCCTATACCTCTCGGTAGTTTGGGTGACTTTGCCCGAATTGGCTTTCTCAAGCCTAATGGGGTATTTCAACAAAGCAAGTGAAATTGACTCAAGTCGGGTATTACTATCTCTAGGTTCTACCCTTTTATTGGGGCTATCAATCTTTTGACTTCAACCCCAATTCCTTGTTAGCCTATTTTACCTAGACTTGTGTCATCTTTCTCAAGAACAACCCTAGTAAAAAAGGCATGAATCAATGTTTGCAACCACTAATTCAATAGATTAAGCATGAAACGAACTAAATATCACTGACCCAATAACAAGTAAACCCTAAAATTAAAGACTCATTAGATACCCACACTATGGTTGGGTTACAACCCTAGCTAATGGGTCTAGCTACTCATATTCAAGGAATAAATCAAAAGAGTGGATGAAATTATAGCCATAAATGTTAAATACAAAGATAAAAATCTAAGATTAAGAGCTAAAGCTACTCTAAAATTACTCAAAAAAGAAAAAAGCTGCTGTTCACGAGCTCTACAATACATAAGATGACCTAAAAATATGGAAAAAAACTATTTATACACCGTCAAAATTACTGGACAAAAATTCCCCTACGGAGGTTCCGCTGTCAGCGGAAAAGCAGGCACCCCGGCGGATTGACTTACGTGGCCGCGCAATAATGAGCGCGGACTACGCTTCTGCAAAGTTGGATTTCATTGAAACTCTCTGAACTATGTTTCCGCTCCCAGCGGAAATTTGATCGCCTCAGCGATAGAAAATAACGCGACCGCAGAATTTGGCCGCTGACCGCGCTCTTGTGATTGGACAAGCTTGGTAACTCTCTAATCTTCAATTTCCGCTCTCAGCAGATTTTCCGCCGCGGTCGCGCCAATGGTTTCACGACCTCTCTTTTATGTTGCTGTTAGCGGTTCCAAATAAGCCAAAATCCATCTCTATGAATCTACTTCCGCGCCCGCCCTCAGAATTCCGCCTCAGCGGTCAAGCTTCCGCTACAACATAAAAATAGTGATGTCAGCGCTTCTGTTGAATTCAAGGCTTGTGCAAGTTTGGATCCTTTTTAGGTTTGTTTTGGCCTCTTTGCCTCATTTTGATCCAAAATCTGCAAATAAGCACCTTAAGTTAGTTTTCGGGAATACCTTAGTGCATTGTTTCTCTAAAACCTAAGCAAAAGAGAGTAAATAGTAGGTTGAAATCCCTAGTTATCAATCCCCCAAACTTAAGCTTTTTCTTGTCCTCGAGAAAACAAGGTAATTCCCACCTCCACAAGAAAGATAAGTAGAATTTCAGCTGTTCAAAAGAAACTTCATCAAGCTTTAATTGGTACTAACAATTACCCTCAATACAAATGCATTATTGACAACATTATGCAATGACTTTCTGAGTTCCATAGATCTAATATGACACCAAATCTTCAAGAGTTGACTCAATTCATCAAAGAGCTTCGCTCTCTCACGTAAGTCACTGTGGATCCCAAACTCTTTCTCCTTTACTCTCCATGAGCTCATCTCACCTTATATAATATACACTCAAAACCGGGATTATCAAGAAGTGCGCTCATTAATCTCAAAAGAATGCCACAAGTTCAGCTCTAAGTACGATATGCTTGCCCCTCGTGTAAATAACCACTAATGTAAGCTCACTCAACTTGAAATCCTATAGGGATTTAACGGGATGTAATGAAGGCTTTTTGGATCAAATTCGGACATAACGAACTATGATTGAAATATCTTTCCTTAAGCACTCCATTTTCACAATTTAGATCATGTTTTTCTTGACTCTTTGAGTCATGTTCTCTTCCTTGGGGAACTTAGAGAGACTTATTGTCGCTCTTTCTTCTATTTGAGACTCATTTTTCTCCTTCTTTCATCATTCCAATCCTTTCAACATTGTTTCATTGAATCCTTTCAACCTTTACTTTCCTTTTTGACTTGTTTCTTTTTGGCTATTCATCCTTTTATTTGACTTTCCTTTTTCATCAATTCTTCTTGTTCTTTGAACCTTTTCATCACTTTAAATTTCCTTGTCTCTCCCCCAAACTTATGTTTTTGACTATTGTTAATCATGAATGCCCAGGAAATATTGGGTGCCAAGAGAGGGTCATTATAGAACGGATGAAGGTTTGTGAGGTTTGTAATATGGGTTTTTAACGAAAAGGCTTAGGCTGAAAGGGGTTGACTAAGGATACTATAATGGTAGGCTATGGAAGTCTTCAATTTCAAAGGGGACCAAGGATAGCCTATAATCACTTCTCAAGTCGAGCTACACTTAGAATTTCGCCTAGAAAAATACTTGGGGCAAGTTCTAGACTTGTTGGCACGATACTTGGGATTTGAAATTCAAAACCTCACCTCTCAAGACACAGGATTGTTAAAGAGAATAGAGTCGAGGGCCCACAATAACGTTAGCTTAGATTGAAAACTCACATATGGCTACAAACACCACTTGATGACAGTTTTAGACAACTCAAGATTCTAAGGGTCACAACTAGAGCTAGACTCGTCTACAACTTGTCTCTAACCATGAGGTCAAAGGTAAATATGCTAGTGCCAAGTAAATCTTACCCGAGTCACATTTATTCATTACTACCAAATAAAAGAAAAAGAAAAACAAAAAGAAATACGGTCTCAATCCCTTAAGAAGGTCGTCACGCCATCCATCGTAGGGAAGAGACACCCCGTTCACTCAAATTCCACCCTTGGAAAGAACCGTGACAGTAAGAAAACCAAAGGCTTATTGATAACGAAAAAGTAAAAAGAAGGTGCGCAATTCCCTGTTCACTATGTGAGTCAGACCTTGGGCGATGCTGAAACCAGGTACCCTCTTCTAGAAAACTAGCCCTTGCATTAATTAGAGCATCCCGTAAGTTAGAGCCTTATTTTGGATGCCATCACATTTGTGTTTTAACAACGTACCCCCTTCGAAGAATATTGCATAAACCCGGGTTATCAGGTCAAAAGGGCCATCTAACTCGGGGGTATGACATCGAGTGTCAACCCTGAGCGGCTATTAAATCCCAAATTTTGGCGGATTTTGTAGCTGGATTTACGCCTGCCCTAGTGCCCGAAGTAGAGAAAGAACTTCTGCTAAAAATGGGAACGTCTTTTGGGGTATGGACCCTGTTCACCGATGGTTCCTCGAACGTGAAAAGGTCCAGGCACGGTATAATTCTAAAGCCACCTACGGGCGGCATGATTAGACAATCCATAGAAACCGCAAAATTGACTAACAACGAAGCCGAGATGAGGCTATGATTGCAGGTCTGAAATTGGCCAAAGGCCTAGGAGCCGAAATCATCGAGGCAAAATGTGGTTCCCTCTTGATAGTGAACCAGGTAAATGGGAGCTTTGAAGTTTGAGAAGGTAGGATGCAAAGGTACTTAGACAAAACTCAAGTCATATTGCATCGTTTCAAGGAGTGGACCCTGACCCACACACCTCGATATCAAAGTAGCAAGGCCGATGCCCTCACAAATATGGGATCATTCGTCGAAGAGGACGACATACTCCCTGGAGCGGTCGTTCAGCTATCCAAATCAGTGATCGGGGAAGGCCATGCCGAAATTAACTCCACCAGCCTGACTTGGGAAGTGGAAAGCTGCCCGCAGACCCAAAAGAGTCAGGAGCCTTGCGAACCTAAGCAACACGGTTCTAGCTCGACGAAAGAGGAACTATATACAGAAGGACCTTCGATGGACCCCTAGCGGTATGCCTAGGACCAGGGGATACAAATTATGTGCTCCGCAAAATCCATGGGGGTACTTGCGTAAATCACTCTGACACCGATTCTCTTGTCCGAAAGATGGCCAGCAGGTCATTATTGGGATAGCATGGAAAAAAATGCTAAGGAATTTTTCCGAAAATGCGACAAATGCCAAAGATCTGCACCCATGATTCACCAACCCGGAGAACAACTACATTCAGTCTTGTCACCATGGGCATTCGTGAAATGGGGGATGGACATCGCCGGACCCCTGCCAACGGTACCAGGTAAAGCTAGATTTATTCTATTTATGACTGACTATTTCTCAAAATGGACGGAAGCGCAGGCCTTCAAGAATATAAGAGGAAAAGAAGTCATTAACTTCATATGGGACCATATCCTGTGCCGAGATAACCTGCGACAACATTTCATCAGAAGCAAAGTGACAATGTTCCTCGAGGACCATAAGATCAAGAGGATCCTGCCAAACACCCTATCACCCCTATGCGAATGGCCAAGCCGAATCCACGAACAAAACCATCATTCAAAGCTTGAAGAAGAAGCTAGAAAATGCAAAAGGTCGATGGAGGGAAATGCTGCCCGAGGTCCTATGGGCACATCAAACAACTCCAGAATTGAGCACAGGGGAGACACTATTCTCTCCAGTGTATGGGTCCGAGGCTTTGATACCGGTCGAGGTCGGGGAACCGAGTGCCAGGTTTAGACATGCTATCAAGAAGTTCAAACAACGAGGCTATGACTGCAGCCCTCGAGCTATTAGATGAGAAGCGAGAAGCTTCTCTGGTCCGAATGGCCGCCCAAAAACAGAGAATCGAAAGACACTATAACAGTAGAATAAACCTCCGACATTTTGGAGTAGGGAACTCGGTCCTAGGGAAAGTCACCCTAAACTCTCGGAACCCCAATAAGGAAAAACTAGGCCCGAACTCGGAAGGACCGTACCGCGTCCTCAGAGTAATCGACAAAGGGTCCTACAAACTCGGCACCATGGAAGGCGAACAACTTCCGTGCAATTGGAACATATCAATGCTCAAACGCTATTACTGCCAAGGTAAAACAACCCTCCTGTTTCCATTTGTGTACTCCATGCTAAACTTTTGCAGATATCTGATGGAAGACATCGAGGCATCCTCCAACTCCAAAAGTCCTTTGGGTTTTAAAGCATGCGCTACACTCTTTTCCTTCGATCAGGTTTTATCCCTAAAAAGGGTTTTTACCGGCAAGGTTTTTAACGAGGCAACATCTATACGCTACCCAAGGAGAAATGTAACAAGTATTCAAGGTTCCTCTCTAATCAACCTCGAATACTGGGAGGCATACCCCCCTGAGGTCGCCTCCTCGGAAGAACCGAAGAAAGACGCTAGAGAGAGTCTCGACAGGAAAATGATGTATCAGTCCAAACGGTCAAATGAACCGTGTCCGCATAGAATAATTGTCACGACCCAAAACCCGGTTCAGGTCGTGATGGCACCTAACGGCGAGGTTAGGAAAGCCAACATATAAATCCTTAGGAGATGCTACCCCAGAATTCGATATTCTAGTTATTTACAATTTATAACAAATAAAATGCGGAACATAACAACGATATGAGGTAAGGCCGTAGATACAAGCTGAGCCACAGCCAGGCCAAAATATATACAACCCCGAAACCCGACATAACTACAACAAGTGTGTGCCAGGACTAGTGTCAACGGGCGGCTACATAGATACATCAACTGAAATATATATATACAAAGATACAAGCCGCAGTCTGGAACAAAAGACTGAGCAAAATGAAACTAGAAGGCTCCAGAGGTGTTGTCCGGATGACGCCAAGAAGACAGCTCACCATATGGAGTGACACCGCGATCAGTATCTACCAGCGGGTGGATGACCAGACGGACCAGCCTCAAGACATGCACAATCAAGTGCAGAAAAAGAAAGAAAGTGCATCATGAGTACATATAAACAAATATGTAC
>ML270100.1:127290-148479 GCA_005239495.1 Nicotiana undulata | reverse complement strand
GCTTAAGGAACAATTTCCAATCGAAAGATATTAATTTTACTCAAAAATCCGAAACCGGGCAAAGCCCGACCCCCGGGCCTGCGTCCCGAAACTCAGAAATTTTTACAGAAAAGTGTTCTTCATCTTTCCACGAGTCTGTACATATAAAGAACACCAAAATCGGAGTCCGTTTGACCCCTCAAATCGACCCTTGAAGGTCTCATAATCTCATGCCCCAAAAATCCTATTTTTCTACTATTTTTCATGAATTAAAGGATGCGATTATGGTCTATAATCACCCATAATCGTGTTTTAATGACTAGAACACTTACCTCAATGAAGAACAAGGATTTCCTTCTTCAAAATCGCCCCCAAGAGCTCTTTTCCGTACAACACTTGTGTAAAAAGGGGTTTAAGTCGCGGAAAGGGTTATTTAAATATTGCCCAGTTATTTTGCCCTCGGCGATCACGGTCAACGCCCCGCGATCGCACAGTGTTCCTCGCCTTGACCTCCGCGATCGCAGCTCAAGACACGCGACCGCACAACATTTCCTCACACGCGCGCCATTTTCCCCTGTGCGAGCGCAAACACACCTGCGACCGCACTGCCTATCCCCTCTATGCTCCGCGATCGTACCTACACATCTGCGATCGCACTGAACAGACTTTGCCTGCCCCAATTTAACCCTCTGCGATCGCACTACTTCTCCTGCGATCGCAGCGAACATATTCACTGTGCAAAAACACCAGAAAACCATCAATTGTTCTAAGTCCAAATGAGTCCGCTAATCACCCGAAATCACTCCCGAGACCCTCGGGACCCCAACCAAATATACCAACACATCCCATAACATCATTCAAACTTAGTTTCACTCTCAAAACACCAAAACTAACATCAAAACATCAAATTCACATCGGATTCAAGCCTAAGAACTATTGAAATTTCTAAAATTCACCAATGATGTCGAAACTATCCAAATCAACTCCGTTTGACCTGAAATTTTGCAGACAAGTCCAAAATGACATTACGAACATGTCTTAACTGTCGGAATTCCATTTCTACCTCGATAGCCTATTTTCCACTGCCGTCCGTAAATCGCCTAAAACTAACTTCCGCCAATTGAAGCCTAATTCTACACCGGACATCACCAAATTATTCTGAACACACTCCTAAGTCCCAAATCACCTAACGAAGCTATACGAGCCATAAAATCCACATTCCGAGGTCGTTTACCAATAAGTCAACTCTTAGTTGACTTTTTCCCATTTTAAGGCTATTTTAAGGACTAAGTGCCTGAGTTCTTATTTAACCATTCTGATTTCAAGCCTATCAATTCTAACACATTAATAATAGAATAACCAATCTATAATGAGTCAATAACAACAGTTATAATGCAGGTTTCACGTAACGACAGACCGGGTCGTTACAGTTAGGCAAGCCAATCCCTGAACCAGTTCAAACAACTTCCTGCTTACACTTTCAAAATCATGTCTTTTTCTGCATTTATAATCAAATAATTAAGCAAATGCTCGTAAACTAAATACGGCGGATAATCCGCTTAATGCAGTACAAGAAATACCAACACTTTCTCAGAACTCGGTGACACAAGTACATGAGCAATTTCTAAGAATTTATACAATTATATAACTCTTGTCCGAGAATTTTAATTGGACAAAGGTAATAAAGACAAAAGCGTAGGGACATAGGAGGGAGACTCTGCCAGCTGCGGAACGCCACGGAACAATGCAACCTGAGTAAGTCTCCGAACCAATCACTGCACTATGAGGGTACCTGTGCAACAAAATGCACATAAAGTGTAGCATGGGTACATATACATATATATGTACCCAGTGAGTATCCCATCTAAACTCGAAGAAATAGTGACGAGAGGTCGACTAGATACTCACTAAGGTCCAGCAGCATAATATAGAACAAGATAAGGCTAAAGCAATAGGCATGCAAAACAGTAAACAGCGAGTATATGAACACATAATGTAACACAAGTAAGAGCACCAAGTACCAATTCCTTTTATTCCACAATACCTTGCCAATGTTGTCATGTGTGAACTAGACTCAAGTGTACATATACTAACACGGACAAGACAACAACATATACCGGCACGGACAAGACAACAACATAAACCAACAAGGACAAGACAACCACATAAATCGACACGGACAAGACAACCGGCCGGAGTCATAGGGTAGGTCATAAGGACTGAGGTCATAAGCTCCCCACGATCGCGAATCATACCTGTGACTCGTGTGCTGACTCGATAATAATAATATTTACATATAGGTACCTACGGGCACCGACTCGACCGTGAACTCAACAGGATTGTGTCAATATCATATCACTGATAGCCATTTAGGATTTACGTCATCATATTTTTACCTTTCCCATGTCATTTCAACAATAAACACAATTTATAATACATACAATGGTTCAAATAAGGCACGAAATGGCATGCTTGTGGGTCCTACGGCTACCCGACATAGCAATATAGTCGCCACGTACGGACTCTCGTCACTTGGTATGTACGCGGCCCCCTCAACATGTACACATAGCAAACAAGGGAACCTACAGGGGCATTTCCCCCTTACAAGTTTGGAAAGGAGACTCACCTCGCTCCGAAGATTCATCACCGGCTTCCAAGCCTCTACGACGACTAAAACTGGATGCGCACGCTCCCAAACTATCCAAATAACGATACTTCAATGAAAATATACTCAATAGATCATAACCAATTCAAATTACAAAGTTTCTCAGCCCGGCTCAATAAAATAACCAAAATTCCCTCAGGCCCACGTGCCCAGACCTTGAAATTTCTTGAAGAAAATCTCTACCCGAAGCTTTACTAATTCAATTACACATTTTACTCAATTATTCATGCTCAATTCGTGGCTAAAATCCAAATTTCAAAATTTCTAGGTTTCTTCCAAAATCCCAATTTTGTTTCACAATTTTTCATGTTTAATCTCATGTATAAACCTTGAATTAACTTGAAAATGAGAAGGAACTACTTACCTCTTGATGCTTGATGAAAATCACCCTTTGAAATCCTCCAAAATCGCCCCAGCCAAGTGAAAGAATTGATGAAATGGCCAAAATCCCGTTTTTTAAACATTCTGCCCAGGTATTTACTCAGTGCGATCGCGAAAAATGCTTTGCGATCGCGGAGTAAAATTTCTAGCCCAAATTTTTTTTCTTTGCGATCGCGGAGAACAAATGCCCAGCCTCCCGGACAGCCTCTAGAAGAATAGTCATAACGTTTTACACAAAACTCCAAATGATGAATGGTTTAATGTTCTGAAAACTAGACTTCAAGGTCTATAACTTTCATTTGTTGGTCCTCTCCCAATTCCCTATATATGTTTAGATATAATCTGGCAAAGTCAGCCCATGTGCAACACAACTTTCTTCTTCATCTTCCTGGACACCCTGTAGTGTAACAGCCATATCTCTTTGTACACAAATCCAAATCATGAATGGTTTACATTTCTAGTAACTAGACACAAAGGGATACAACTTTCACTTTATACCATCTCAAAATTCCTTATAGATTGTGAGATATGAGCCTCCGAAGCTGAGTCAATGCAGCAGAACATTTCTTCTATGCGATCGCACAAGCATGCCTGCGATCGCACATGCCTTTTTCCAGCTCCCTCCAAATCCTTCTCCGCGATCGCACCACTGAGGCCACGATCGCACAGACAAAAAATACCCCTCCCATTTTCTCCTCCGCGATCGCACTACAAGGGATGTGATCGCACAACACACTAGAAACATCAGATGACAGCAGCAACAAAGTAGAGAAAAATGGCCCGAAACCACCCCGAAACACACCTGAGACCCCGTGCAATCGCACGACTCAGTCCCACAACATCCCACAAACTTGTTTGAAGCTTCAAATCACATCGAACAACGCCAAAATCACGAATCGCACTAAAATTCAACTTTATGAACTTTGAAAATTCCAACTTCCACATTTGATGCCGAAACCTATCAAACCACGTCCGATTGACCTCAAATTTTGCAGGCAAGTCATATTCGACATTACGGACCTTATCCAACTTCTTGAATCACATTCCGACCCCAACATCAAAATTTCCATTTTCGGTCGAATTCTTCAAAAATCTTCAGTTTTCTATCTTTAGCCAAATGATCTTAAATTGACTTTCGGATATCCGAATTCACTTCCGATCGCGCTCCCAACTCCAGAATCCCCATACAGAGCTATTCCCAGACTCGGAATCCCAAACGAACCTCAATATCATTGAAATGTACTTCAAGTCAAACTTAGGAAATTTCCTTAAAATACTAACTTTCCACAATATACGCTGAACTGCTCCCGGGTTATCCAAAATCCGTTCTGGACATACGCCCAAGTCCAAAATCATCATACGAACCTGCTGGAACTTTCGGATCCTGATTCCGAGGTCGTTTACTAAAAATTCCAACCTTACTCGATTTCTTCAACTTAAGACTTTTGAAATGAGAATTTTCCATTAAATTCAACTCTGATCTTCCTGAATTTCAATTCCGACCATATGCATAAGTCAATATACCTGAAATGAATCTGTTCGTGATTCCCAACTGCTAAACGACGCGCTGGATCTCAAAATGACCGGTCGGGTCGTTACACCTATAATATTATTCTAACATGAATAAGATAACCAACTAGTCATACACCAATATAACATACAATAGGTAAATGCATGTAGAAAAATAAGGCATTAAAAGACATAAGAATTAACCCCAAGTACAAAAAATACTTGGTACCCGCATATACGCTTATCACCTTGTATATACGCCACCTTCAAACATGTCGGATGAAACACATAAGTCCCTTTTGGAAAATATTTCTTCAAATCAAGGTTACCAAGATACTTACCTCTTTTCATGCTAGCTTTATTCTTTAAAATCCACCTCTTCTTGCTCCAGATCCATCAAACGAGCCCCATTTAGCCCAAATGGTGCTCTATAAAGTCGATCCAAGTCATAAGACTCATTTTCCAAGCAAAAGATTTGATCTTGGCCAAAATAAATAAAAGTTAACAAAAGTCAACCCAAGGCCTACATGGTCAAACCTTGGAATGAGAATCAAATGTTGGTGAACTATAACCTCACAAGTCCAAATATATTTTTTCTCCAAGCTCCAAAATTTACTTTCTTAAGTTTTTGTTCGAAATCCCTTTTTTCCTCTTTGAAATCCTTGATTCTAAGGCTAAATCGCAGTTAATTCATATAATAATCATATATTCAAGTTACAATTACGTACCCTAATAAAGTAGATAAATATTTCCTCAATTCAAGCTCTATAACTCCCAAAATGGTGAAATAAACTCTAAATATGAAAAAAAAGGCTAGTTATACAAGTGCTAAAACTTGCTTGAAATTGCATAAATGGTTGAAATAGATGTTGGTGTAATTTTTCACCATTGGTTTTTGCTATGAGTGTCCAGGGGGGGGGGGGGGGGGGGGGGGGGGGGGCGTCCCTATCCGGCCCATTTTTGGCTCGATCCCAGCTGATCTCGCCCAAACGCACACCACAATTAGGTAGTGAGGCGGTCGATGCAATAATTAACCCAACGAAGGTCGGGATCGAATCCACAAGGAGTTGGAATAGGGATTAGGTGAATGTATGTTTTGGCCTAAATTACACTTCCACAATATTGGTTGTTGTTCTACTTCTAACTTGTTCTATTGTTTTCAATTAGAAAACTAAGAGACAATATTTTTGTTTTTGAGTTGTTTTTCAATTTATAAAAGGGTCTAGGGTAGTGACTTCCACCTAGGTGGTTACCTAATGTGTTGTAGACTGTAGGGAAAGTTTGATTTGTCGGGATTGTAATTAGCAATCACACTCGGTTACTCACTCTATAACTTTCCGTAGTTTGAGTGATTTTGTCCAGTTTGGCTTTCTCAAGTCCAAATGGGTATTGCACAATACAAGTGATAATAGCCCAAGTCGGGTCTTACTATCTCTAGATTCAACCCTTTAATTGGAGTTATCAATTTCTTGAGTTCACCACAATTTCTTGTTAGCCAAGTTTTTCTAGACTTAGTCTCTCTTTCTCAAGTAGAGACTAAGTCACTTAGGCATGAATCAATGTTTGCAACCATTAATTCTTGAGTTCAAGCAAGAACTAGGCTAAATATCACTAACCCAATCACAAACAAGCCCAAAATTAAATACCCATCAAATATCCACACTAGGGTTGGGTCACAACCCTAGCTAGAAATTTAGCTACTCATAAGAAATGCAGAAACTAAAAAAGAAATAAAGATAAAATCCATCATACTATATTACAAGTGTGAAGACTTTTAGGTGAAGTTATTTAACCAAAATATCCTTCAAAAGCTAATTGACCAAATTACCCTTCACATAAAGTCTTCTCCTTAGCTATCATTATTTATTCTTTAAACTACTTAATTTGTAGATATACGCATCAAAATATAATTAACAATTTAGTTATGTAATCTGAATGTGACTACGTGAGAAAAAAATGAAGAGACTAATTAATTGCATTAATAGTTGTTCAATTAGTATTATTTTGATGGGGATGTATGTAAAGTGTATATGTTATTTAACTTTTTTTTTCCTAAAGCTTGACTGTTTAATTTCTTAGATAATTTTAGATGTGATTCTTGGCCTATAATACTTTTTTTAGAGATAGATGCCTTGGTAAATTGAAAGTTTCTTTTGTCAGTGGTTAGAGATGTGCACGGAGACGATAAGTGTCCATAGAGTTCTCCTCAATAATAATTAAATATTTATTAACATCGTAAATAGATTGGCATCTCTAATACAGTTGATTTGTAGGATATAAAACTTTTTATTTATATCTTTCCTTCAGGTTAATAACTTGCATGCTTAAGTTTAGCAGCTCGCATTCAAATTGCATTTTTCTCCTTTGTTGTAATTGTTGTCATTTCAATTTTGAATTGTTCTCATGGTCTATTGTATTCTTGAAGCCTTATACTACTATTTTCTTATGTGAAGTTTTATAGGATCTTCTTCACATGTATTCATGATTTTGAACGTTTGTGAATTTTGTTGCAACTTTTTTTTTTGGTAAAGAAAGATATTTATATATAGATACTAAGCATAGATTACAGGGAGTTGGTTTACAAAACTAGTAGTATCGTTAGTACCTAAACTTAGCAAAGCAAAATTTTGATCCATACTATCTATATCCGTACTATCATATTGTCTACTATAGTTAACTTCTAAGCCATTACAAGTAGCGGACTGAGTTTGCAGTGTAGTTGTTTCTGAACATGCATGTCTTCCATAGTCAAAAAGGTCCACTAAACTTGGCGCATCTATTGCTATCTTATCTTGTAGTAGCCTTGTTGTAACAAAAAGAGGAGGTTCATCCCAAAGTTGTAGCGATTCCATACACATCATAGTAGTTCCTAGCTTAGCTATTGCATCTACAGTTTCATTTTTCTCCATGTATACATGAGTAACTGGTGGATCATGGAGTTTGTATAGGAGGTACCTGCAGTCATATATTAAGTTAGCGTACTTGGATTTGTTACTGTGCAGGAGATGTATTACCTCTTTTGCATCAAGTTCCACATGTAGTGGCATAAGTTTCCGTTGTTCTGCTATCTCCAGGACCTTAAGAAGTGCCTGGAGTTCTGTCATAAGACAATCAGTATTTGCAGTAGTCTATAAAAACCCACAATCCAGTCTCCCAGATGGTTGCGAATTAATCCTCCAATACCACCTTTGTGTTTCTGTATGGATACGGATCCATCCGTATTTATCTTGTAGGTGTTTGGTGGTGGAGGCAGCCATCTTAAGTACCTAGGTACTCTTACACTCTTCTTATGATTATTTGCAACTAGATAATTATACTCAGTAGCCAGAGACATTACTGTGTTTGGAAGAAGTGTTACCCTTTTCTTATCATGTAAATTTTTGTTGCGAATTATCCAAAGATTCCAGAGACTTAGTATGACAAAAGTAGTAGCATTTATATTATTAGGCAAGCGTAACAATTTTTGATAAATTAAAGCACGATGCCATTGACAAGGTTCGGTCATTGTAGCCAGTCTATTTACCAAGGCTTCTATTCCAACTGCATTCCAGTATTTCAAAGCATTAGGGCATGTGAGGAATATGTGATCAATAGTCTCCTGAGGTGCATTGCAAATATGACAGTGAGCAATTGTAGTGATCCCTATTTTATTAAGGTAATTAAGGGTGGGAAATCTGTTATGTAGAATTAGCCATAAAAAGATTTTGTGCTTTGGTTGAGCAGTTGTTTTCCAAATCCAACAAAATTCAGTTTTATTGGTTGGCTTATTGGGGAGTAATGTGTTATAGGCTGATTTAACAGTGACATTACCATTATTTGCAAGGCCCCAAGTTAGCATGTGATATAAATGGTTCGTAATAAAGTTTTAATTTCCTCCGGCATTTCAAAGCATAACGATGTCCAATTCCAATTGTGATTTAGAAACATAGTGGATAGATGAAGATTGTGAAATGTCTTTCGAATTGGTCCTATAAATAAAGACCTCAAAGGGGTTCCTGTGTTAATCCAGGGATCTGTCCATAGGTCAATGATATCCCCGGTACCTATTTCCCATTTTATACCCTTTGACAATCATGCCATCCCTGTACAATGGTTTGCCATATAGGAGAACAATTTTACATACCGGACTTTGTTAGGTGCTTATTAATTAAAGTCTTTGCCCAAAGCGAATGAGGGATTTTGAAAAGCCTCCATGCTAAGCTAGCTAGTAGTGCACTATTTTTCAGTTTTAGCTTTTGTATATTCAAACCTCCTTCCTCTAAAGGAGTAGTGATTAAATCCCAATTAATTAAGTGAATCTTTTTCTTTGCTTGCATTGTTCCCCAAAGGAAGTTTCTTTCATACTGTTCCATTTTACGAATAGTATTCGATGGAATTTTAATATATTGCATAATATGGTTCGGAAGATCATTTAGAGAGTTGATTTAATAAGGGTTACTCGTCCTGCTGTAGTAAGGAATTTTGTTTTCCATCCTGCAAGCCGTCCTTTAAAATTATCAAGCAGGAATTGGAAATCTGCTTTAGTAGCTCTTTTATTAAATATGGGAAACCCTAAATATTTTCCAAAGGAGTGACCTTCTTTCATTAAGAAAGATTGGAATATAAAAGCTTTATTCTCCTCCGTGCAGTTTTTAGAGAAGAATACTTTTGATTTTTCGTAGTTTAACTTCTGACCAGAAAGGAATGTGAAATTGTTAACGACGTCAATAATAGCATGGGCACTTTTAGTAGTTAATTTTGATAAGAGGATTATATCGTCGGCAAAGAAGAGGTGTGACAATGAGGGACCATTCTTTGAGAGTTTTATAGGTTTCCATTTGAGGTAATCCACTGATTGATCTATCATGCACGAAAGCATTTCCATGCACATAATAAAAATGTATGGTGATAAAGGGTGCCCTTGTCCGATACCTCGAGTTGGTGTAAAATACGCAGTACGTGTCCCATTAACAAGTATTGCAGTAGTTGTAGTTGATATGCAAGACATAATTAGTTTAATAAGGGACAGGGGTATGTTGAAGAAATATAATGTTGATCGAATGAATGACCATTCTATACGATCAAAATCCTTTTCCAGGTCTATTTAAAAAGGATGTTACCAATTTTGCCTTTCATTTTACTGAAGTGATGGATAACTTCCTGGACTATTATTGCATTGTCTGATGCCCTTTTCCCAGGTTGAAAACTAGTTTGTGTAGGTCCTATTATTTTATGTAAGATTGGTATAAGTCTATTTGAGATTATTTTAGTAATTAGTTTGTATACTGTGTTGCATAAACTAATTGGTCGAAATTGCTGTAAGGTGTGTGCATGCTTAACTTTAGGAATTAAGCATATATAGGTACGATTAAGAGACGATCGTATTTCTTTATTTCTGAAAACTGAATGAATAAAAAACGTGACTTTCGAGCCCACCTCCTTCCAATATTTTTGATAGAAATAAGGATGAAGGCCGTCCTGACCCGGTGACTTAAAAGGTTTGAAATTATGTAAAGCAGTTAGTATTTCAGTATCTTCCAAGTCAGCTCCTAACCTCTGAAGGTCATTGGAATCAAGAGTAGCCGAATTATATGGAAGGATATTTTTTTGAGAGGAAATGTGTTCTGTTGTGGATAATATTTGGTAGTATGTTATTCATTTGAATTTCATCCAAATTATAAGTCCAATTTTGCACCGTATCTTTTAAAGCTGTTATTCTATTTCGTCTACGACTTTGAAGGGTTGACATATGGAATAATTTTGTATTTGCGTCACCTTCATTTAGCCAATTTATACGAGATTTAAGTTTCCAGAAATCTTCTTCTAGACGAAGAATATTATTATACTGGTCAGTAAGATCTAGTTCTAAATTTTGTAGGAAATGGCTTGTGGGATAACTGGAAGAAGATTGAATGCCTTGGAGTCGGGAAAGTAACTTACGTTTACGATAGAAAATGTTACCAAAAGTGTATTTATTCCAGTAAAGCACATTTCTTGGAATAATTTGGTGGTTTGCAGCAGATCATTATTATTAGACCAAGCTTGTTGTACCACCTGTTGAAATTGAGGGTGTGTCGTCCAAATTGATTCGAATCTAAAATTGCTTTTATGGAATGGACGCCTAGATTCAAGATGTACTAATAGAGGACAATGATCTGAGTAAGTTCGAGGAAGGTGTTGAACGGAGGCCTCTGGGTAAAGATTAATCCATTCATAATTTGCTAGGACTCGATCCATACGGTCAAGGATAGTATGTCCAGTAGGACATTTATTAGACCAAGTGTAACGGCTACCTCTAAACCCTAAATCTATTAAGTTACAATGGTTTATAAAGTGACCAAAAGCCTCAGCTCTTCTATTATTAAGGGGTAATCCGCCAAATATTTCATGAGCAAAATCTAATTCGTTAAAGTCACCTCCAATAATCCAAGGCCCAGTAACATAATTGTCATGGAGGTAAATTAAATTATCCCATAATTGGTTCCTAGCATTATAACAATTGCTACCATATATTGCTGAAAATAACCATTTAGGAGATGATGGACTTACCTGAGCAAGGCAATGTATTTCCTGATTTGACATTCGAATCTCCTCAATATTAATCATAGTGTTGTGCCATAAAACAATCAGCCCCCGAACTAAGCCATTAGATGATACCTGAGACATATTAGTAAACTGGAAATCATCTCTAAGGACTGAGTGATCTTGCATGTGAGTTTCTAGGAGTATTGCCAAAGCTGGCCTATTGTTGTCCAGTAATGCCCTAAAATGGCGTCTGAAATCAGCACTGTGAGAACCCCTACAATTCCAAATTATGAAGTTCATAATTGGTGGACGTTCAAATGTTTTCTCCCCCATTAGCGGGCTCTGCTGACTGACTGCTTCGACTGCAGTCTCCTCCATCGGTACTTTTGGGGATTCCTGGCGAAGTGTAGGTATCAGGACCATAGCATACTTCCCTGCTTCTCGATTGGTTGTCATTCTGAAGAAATCCTAGCATTTATACACAAGGTTATATTTCAAGAAAAACATGCTCTAGCAGTTAGAGTCTAAGTTGCAATTGCAATATGGATTGATTATTAGCTGTGGGTAGTTAGGGGGAAAGGATCACCTCCACTGACTCTTAGTCCGGTAGTGTTCAATAATTATTTAAGATTAAGACACGTCATCAAATAAAGTCCAGCCGCTGTAATTTGTTCATGAGAAAACCCAGCTTAACGCCTGTCAATTTTGTTTTCCTCGGCTTTTTCGACGAACTTACGGAAGCTATTGCCTTTATAGTTTGTTTGTATTATATTATATCACACGGTGTCGTTTGATGAATATAATGTTTGGATAGATTTTATCGTTTTTCGTTGTTTCATGATATCATGCACCAGTAATATGAAGAATAAATTTACAATATTATAAAAAAACAATTATGGTACGGGATAAATATATTATATAAAAGGTAAGGTAAATGATAAAATAAAATAATATAATAATAGAGAAAGGTAAGATGAGAGAAAAAGACAAGATAAAGACGCAACCACGCAAAGTCGGTCTCACATAAAATGGCACATTTCGTCATTACGTAATCACTGATTTAAAGGTAGTATACAATAATATTTAAGTAACAACCAAAACAAACATCGTATTTAAAGTAACGATACGATACGATACAGTAGGTAACGCTCATCCAAACAAGCTGTTAGGGGCGGGCGTTCGAGCAATTTGGCTTGAATATGAAAATTTCGGTTTGAATTTTTAATTTTCGGATTAAGGAAATGACAATCCAAATCCAACCCAAATAAGTTTGGATTGGATAGGATTTTTTAAGTTCGATTTCGGATTAATCGGTTTGGATATTTTTAATTTTCTGTTTTAGCTTATAAATTGAGATTTCTCTCTTTTGAAAAATAAAATAAAAATCCAAATGAAGTACCATATGATAAAATGGAGTTAGAACACAAAATAAGAAGTTAAAAGAAACAGAGACAGAAAGTCTTTCAGAGTTGGTTGCCCGTTTCAAACCCTTGGACTATTTGAGGTCGAAGAAAAAGGCAAAAGAGGTGAAACGTGAGAGAAATTGATAGTGTCAAGTTAGGTTTTCTCCACGAACCAAATTACAGCCGTTGGATTTTATTTTGATAACGTGTCCTATTCTTAAGAAATTATTGAATATTACTGGACCTAGAGTTACTGGAGGGGATCCTTTCCCATAGTTGGGGATTCATAACTCATCTCTACCATCTTCCTTTATATATGTAGCTAAATAGGATCCATATTAATAGTGCTTATAATTTTTCCTTGAATTTTTATTTTATGACTCTCATATATATATATATATATATATATATATTTAAAATTTTATACTAATTGATACGGATACACGCGCAATGCGTGTGTCCAAAAACTAGTAATAATTAATTATGCGAAGAAATTTAATGTTTAGATACAAATCTAGTACAAAATTACTTAAAGCACTAAAGAAAAACGGCACAAGTGCTCTCCCAAAACTAAACTTAACCTAAAAATGACAAAGTTCTATTTATACTAATTTAAAAATATCTGACAAAAATGCCCCTGCGGAGGTTGTGCGGCCGCATAATTCTGACTACGGTCCGCACTTTGTTCTACTTCTACCTTGTTATATTATTTTCAATTAGAAAACTAAGAGACAATATTTTTATTTTTTGAGTTTTTTTTCAATTGATAAAAGGATCTAGCGTCGTGACTTTCACCTAGGTGGTTACCTAATGTGTTGTAAATTGTAGGGCAAGTGTTCCCACATGAACTCACGAACAGACACATAAAATCAATGCCCCACACATAAAAAATGTCAATCTCCAAGATGGTGGTGAGGGGCATCTCATTTTTCTTGGAAATCCCACCGGCTCTTTGGCATTCATCACAACGCTTGACGAGATCGCTAGCGTTCTTGTAAAAAGTAGGCCAATAGGATCCACAACTTAACACCGGTGTAGATATTCTCACTCCACCATGGTGACCACCATATGGAAAAGAGTGGCAAGCCTCAAGAATTCTCAATTGTTCTTCTTCCGGTACACATCTTCGGATCACATCATTGGTACAAATTCAGAAGAGATATGGCTCATCTCAATAGTAATCAAGGAAGTCCCATTTGAGCTTCTTCCTTTGGTTTGAAGAGAACTTATTCGGTACAATGCCATTCACAAAATAATTGGACAAATCGGAAAACCATGGCATCCCGGTCATAGAAATGGATAGGAGTCGATCGTCGGGAAATGAATCATTGATCTCAAGGCCATCATGTGGCTTCCCCTGCTCCTCCAATCGAGACAAGTGGTCCGCCACTTGGTTTTCACTCCCTTTGCGGTCTTGCATCTCAAGATCAAGCTCTTGTAAAAGAAGTACCCACTGCATCAATCATGCCTTAGAATCTTTCTTGCTTATCAAATATCGAAGCGCCATATGGTCAGTGTGAACAATCACCGTTGTACCCATAAAGTACGGACGTAACTCCTCCATAGCAAAGACAATAGCAAGAAGTTCTTTCTCGGTCACTGTATAGTTGACTTGGGTCTCGTTCATGGTCTTACTAGCATAGTATACCGGATGGAAGATCTTGTTAATACGTTGACCCAATACCGCTCCAACCGCCACATCGCTCGCATCACACATGAGCTCAAAAGGTAAGCTCCAATTTGGGTGCGGTGATAATGGGAGTAGTAGTCAACTTATACTTGAGTAATTCGAATGACTTCATACAATCTTCATAGAAATGAAACGTGGAATCCTTCTCTAAAAGTTTGCACAAGGGGTTTACCACCTTAGAAAAGTCCTTGATGAATCGGCGGTAGAAACCCGCATGACTTAGAAAGCTCCTCCCTCCCTTCACGGAGGTAAGGGGAGGGAGTTGGATATCACTTCAATTTTGGCTTTATCAACCTCAATTCCATTCTTTGAAATCTTGTGACCGAGGACAATGCCTTCCTTGACCATGAAGTGACATTTTTCCCAATTCAAAACCAAGTTAGTTTCCTCACATCGTGCCAATACCTTGTCCAAGTTTTGCAAGCACTCTTCAAAAGAATTCCCCCCAAATAAAAAATCGTCCATGAAAACCTCAATAAATTCCTCCATCATATCGGTGAAGATGGCCATCATACACCGTTGAAAAGTCGTCGGTGCATTGCATAACCCGAATGGCATCCGCGAGAAGGCGAAAGTACCATACGGACAAGTGAAAGTGTTATTCTCTTGGTCCTCAAGAGCAATAAGAATATGATTATAGCCGGAGTATCCATCAAGGAAGCAATAAAAAGCACGTCCAACCAACCTATCCAACATTTGATCAAGAAATTGAAGCGGAAAATGGTCTTTCCGAGTGACTTTGTTGAGCTTCCTATAGTCCATGCACACTCTCCACCTGGTGACAGTCCTTGTGGGGATCAATTCATTTTTGTATTTTGTTATCACAATCATGCCACATTTCTTTGGTACACATTGCACCGGCGAGGTCACGAGCTATCGGAAATGGGGTAAACAACCCCGACATCCAACCATTTGATGATTCCCTTCTTCACTACCTCTTGCATAGCTTCATTCAATTTTTTTTGATATTCCACGGAGGGTTTGTCACCCCCTTCAAAATAATCTTGTTCATGCAAAAGGCGGGGCTTATACCCCGAATATCAGCCAATGTCCAACCTATCCCTTTCTTTCTCCTTTGAAGCGACGCCAATGTAGAATCTACCTGCACGTTAGTTAAGAATGAGGAATGAATAAAATGTAAAGTGTAACAAGGTACAAGAAACTCATACCTGAGGTGTGAAGGCAAAGGCTTTAACTCCAGGGTGGGAGGCTCCTCGATTGAGGGCTTTGTTGGATGTGTCTTCCTGTTCTCAAGACCCAAGGATAATTCTCTGGGCTCATAAGTATATGACCCCAATCCTTGAAAAGCATTGAAACATTCCACAAAGCCTTCATTCTCATCCTCATCATGATTTAGCGACACAACTTCCAAGGTGTCCGCAACATTCATCACAACACTTGTGTCATCAACAATTACTGCGTCACTAGATCCACGAACGAACAAACTTCGTTTCTATTTGGCTGCCTCATTAATTTTCATACATGGAACACCACTTTTTCATCACCCACCCGGAAGGTGAGCTCACTAGCTTCCACATCAACTAGGGCCTTCCCCGTATCAAGGAAAGGTCTCCCCAAGATAATAGGCACCTCATAGTCAAACTCACAGTCAAGGATCACAAAATCTGCGGGAAGGATGAACTTGTCAACCCAAACTAACACATCATCAATTATCCCTAATGGCCTTTTCATTGTCCGATCCGCCATTTGCAACCTCATAGATATGGGTCTTGGTTGCCTAATCCCCAACGTTTTGAACACGGAGTAGGGCATCAAGTTGATACTTGCCCCCAAATCTTATAATGCTTTGGCAAAATCGGTGCTCCCAATGGTGCAAGGTATTGTGAAGGCGTCGGGGTCTTCCAATTTTGGAGCCATGGAGTGCACAATATCACTCACTTGATGTGTCATTTTGATCGTTTCACAATTCATTGATCTCTTCTTTGTTACCAAATTCTTCACGAACTTGGCATATCGCGACATTTGTTTTAAGGCTTCAACCAACAACACATTATGGACAAACTCTTCATCATATCAATAAATTTCATAAATTGGTTCTCATTGTTTTGCTTTGCGAGTCTTTGAGGGTATGGAGGAGGATGCCTTGTCAAGGGTGCCTTGGGCTTTTGCACTACTGGATCCAGTATGTCTATCATGTGCTCCCTAGACGGGTTCACTTCCTCTTATGTCTCCTCCACACTTTCATCAATGTAATCCTCACCTCTTCATTAGCTTGAGCATCATTGCTTAGCATGTCATCTTCTTCGACCAACACATCATCATCCACCACTCTTGTTTGGTTTGAGGTACTTGCAACTCCACCTCTTCCGCTTCTTGTTTTTATGACAATTTCATGCCCCGTATTGTTCTCACCCTCGGGTTCACCACCGTATCACTAGGTAGTTCCCCCTTAGGGCGAGTATTTAAAGCTTGAGAAATTTGGCCAAGTTGAACCTCTAAATTGCGGATGGACGTGTTGTGGAGGCTAATTGAGAATCAGAGTTGGAATTTATCTCCATCATTTGCTTGAACATATTTTCAATCCGTCCCATTTCACTATTGGAAGAACTAGAACCTTGCGACGGATATGGAGGCAGGTTGTTTGGTTGTTGATACATCGGGGGACTTTGAAATCCCTACCCCTGATTCCCTTGATTGTTATTGTTCCAACCCCTTGATTGTTATTGCCTCCCCAATTGCTTTGATTGTTGCCAACCCAATTACCTTGATGATTGCCTCCCCAATTGCCTTGGTTACCTTGATTATTCGAATTGCTTTGATTATTGTTGTTTCCCCAATTGCCTTGGTTGTTGTTGCCACCACTCCAATTTCCTTAGTTGCCTTGGTTGTTCCAATTCCCTTGGTTTCCTTGTGATCTCCTTTGTTGTTAATTTTGAGCATTGTTTCTTTGACCTTGAATAATTGTTGATATATTGCACCTCTTCTTCATGCTCATTATACGAATCACCCTAATCATACCCCACTATCATCTTTCTCAAATTGTTCCCTACAATTTTGTACTTGTTGACCTCTTTGTCGTTTCTTGTTCAACATTATGTTCACCCTTTCCACGACATTCACTTGTTTCGCCCCTTTGACCTGTTGAAGTTGAGCCTTGGCCAATTGGTTCATTGTGGTTGTCAACTCTGCAATAGCTTGCCCATAATCATGTAGCTCCTTGTGTAAGTGAATGACATTTGGGTCATCGTGAGGAACATTGTCCCTACTTTGCCACGCCAACGAGGTATCCGCCATCTCATCCACAATTTCACATGCTTCGTAATAAGGCATGTTCATGAAGTTACCCCTGGCGAGTTCATTTACCACACATTGATTTGTAGTGTTTATCCTCTTGTAGAAGGTTTGTTGGATCATGGCTTCGGTCATATCTTTATTCGGTCACTATTTGACCATGGTACGATATCGTTTTCAAATCTCGTGCAATGGCTCATTGGGTTCTTGCTTGAACGCTAGAATTTCATCCTTTAGTTTAGCCATATGCCTCGGAGAGAAGAATTTGGAAATGAAAGTTTTGGCCAACTCATCCCAAGTGTTGATGGAATAATTGGGTAATCTCTCTAACCAGTCCGAAGCCTTTCCCCGTAGGGAAGAGGGAAATAGCCTCAAACGCATTGCATCCTCGGAAATATTTGTTTGCTTTCTCCCCCAACAAGTATCGACGAATCCCTTGAGATCCTTGTAAGCATTTTGGTGTGGAGGCCCGCTGAAGAAACCCCGTTGCTCAAGTATTGTAAGCATCACGTTGGTGATTTGGAAGTTGCCCGCCCTAATCCGGGGCGGGACTATAGCACTTGCATAACCCTCGTTCCGCAACACCTGGTGCGCTGCCGCTTTTGGTGGAGGTGGGGGAGGGGCGATGACATTATCATGAGGCAGTCGGCCTCACATGTTTACTTGATGTTCGGGATGAATCTCATTTCCTTGATCATCGACCACCTCCTACCCCAATGGAAAATTCCCGAGGGGCTCGTTGTTGAGAGCCATTTCGTACCTATAAGAAATTAAAGAACAAAATTAGTGACTCAGAGGGAAAGAAATACAAAGCACACAAAAACCTAAATATATAGCTTAAATCCGTTTAACTCCCCGGCAACGGCGCCAAAAATTTATTCCGCACAAACTCATGCCACAATTAGGTAGTGAGGCGGTCAACGCAATAATAAACCCTACAAAGGTCGGGATCGAATCCACAGGGAGTTAGAATAGGGATTAGGTGAATCCATGTTTTGGCCTAAATTACACTTCTACAATATTTGTTGTTGTTCTACTTCTACCTTGTTCTATTGTTTTCAATTAGAAAACTAAGAGACAATATTTTTGTTTTTTGAGTTGTTTTTCAATTGATAAAAGGGTCTAGGGTCGTGACTTCCACCTAGGTGGTTACCTAATGTGTTGTAAACTATAGGGCATATTTGATTTGTCAGGATTGTAATATAGCAATCACACTTGGTTACTCACTCTATAACATTTCGTAGTTTGAGTGATTTTGCCCAGTTTGGCTTTCTCAAGTCCAAATGGGTATTGCACAATACAAGTGATAATACCTCAAGTTGGGTCTTATTATCTCTAGATTCAACCCTTTAATTGGGGATATCAATTTCTTGAGTTCACCCCAATTTCTTATTAGCCAAGTTTTCCTAGACTTAGTCTCTGTTGCTCAAGTAGAGACTAAGTAAATTAGGCATGAATCAATGTTTACAACCATTAATTCCTAAGTTCAAGTAAGAACTAGGCTAAATATACCTAACCCAATCACAAACAAGCTCTGAATTAAACACCGATCAAATACCCACACTAGGGATGGGTCACAACCCTAGCTAAAAATTTAGCTACTCCTGAAAAATGCAGAAATTAAAGAAGAAATAAATATAAAACCCATAATAATTAATTATGCGAAGAAAATCTAATGTTTAGAGACAAATCTAGTACAAAATTACTTAAAGCAGTAAATAAAAACGGCACAAGTGCTCTCCCAAAACTAAACTTAACCTAAAAATGACAAAAAGTTCTATTTATACTAAGTTGAAAATATCTGAAAATAATGCCCCTGCGGAGGTTGTGCGGCCGCATAATTTTGAGTGCGGTCCGCACTTTGAGCTTGATTGGTCAAATGGGCCTTATATGGTCACATAAAATTGGGATGCGGCCGCACTTCGTCTAGTTGTGTGGACCACACATTTCTGAGCGCGACCGCATACTTGGCTTGAACTGGGATCTGGACTTGATTTTGTGGACCGCACCTTTGTGAGTACGGCCGCACACTGGCTTCTACGGCCGTACAATACTCATGCGGTCCACACATCTTCACTTCAAGTCCTTCTGAATCTCTTCCTCTGAGGTACGTATATTAGTGAGTGCGGCCGCACTTTTTGCTCTTGCGGCCGCACAATAATGGCCGTTCTGCATGCCTTCAATTGCTCAAAATACCAACTTTCTGGATCTCTCTTCTACGGCCGCACAAGAATTATGCGGTCCACATACTCTGAAGCTACTTTGATAAGGATCCTTCACTATTTGCGGCAACACCCAGTATTGTGCCTGTCCGCACTAAAAACTCTTTTGCCCTGTTTTGGTCCTTGTCCAATTTTGACTCCTTTTTGAGTTGATTTTCACTTCTTTGTCTCGTTTCCCAATATTATTGCAAGAAAGCTCATTTCATTAGTTCTCGGGGATAACTTTAAGCATTTTCGAGCTAAAACACAAGTAAAAGAGATCAAATAAGCGGTCAAAATCCCTACTTATCACCAGCCCCCTTCGCCCCAGACATGATAGGTTTTAGGGGGAAAGGGGTAAAGGGTCGTGGGACTTGGGGCAGGACAGGACATCCATTTTGTCTCGGAATCCCGCCTAGTTTATTTTTTATTATTTAAAATATAGTTGTTGGCCAACTGCTAATTTTTTATGAATAGCCATTGGAAATGGCAAAAAACGACTAAATTAGCCTCCTGACCCCCAAAACACCCATTACCCTCCCGGTCCCCGCAATGTATATTTTAATCCCTAAGTTTATTAAATTACAATTTGGCCTTAATTTTAACTACAAATACCCTTTTTCTTCTTTATTTTTTCCCACAATTGTGTAATTCTATTATTCTCTCTGTATCATTCTATCTCCATACTTCTCTCTATTGTCCCACAATCATCTAAATTTAATGTAATTTGATAAATGTTTGGAGAAGGTTTCAAGTTCGTATATTAATTCTTCAAGTATTTCGAGCAAGTAATTGGGCAAATTCTTCAAGTTTCAAAATTTATTTACGCTACACTCATTTCATGTAATGATCCGGTCGGTCATTTTGAGTATTTTAGTAATATTTCCTTATTTATTGCCTCCTCTATGTTAAATTGTGATTATGTGACTTCTCGAGGTGTTTGGTCTCTATTTCGAGTGAGTTTCGAAGTAAAACGGGACACTTAGTCACAAAGTTGGAAGCTTAAGTTGAGAGGATATACTGGAGTTTGACTTTTATGTAGACAACTCCAGAATGGAGTTTTGAATGGGATCAATAGTTTCGTATGGTGATTTTGGACTTAGGACTGTGTTCGGACGTTTATTTGGAGGTCCGTAGGTCGTTTTGGCTTGAATTGGCGAAAGTTAGAAAGTTGAAGGTGTGGAAGGTTGAGAATTTTGACCGGGAGTTGACTTTATTGATATTAGGGTCAAATTCCAATTCTAAGAGTTGGAATAGGTCCGTTGTATCATTTATAACTTATGTGCAAAATTTGAGGTCAATCAGTGTTGGTTTGGTATGAATCGACATTGGTTTTGGAATTGAAATTTTCATTAATTCAATAGGCTTGAAATGGGGTGCGATTCGTAAATAATTGTTTGATTTGATTTTAGGCCTCGAGTAGGTTTGATATGTGTTTTGGAACTCAATGGTATGTTTGGACGGGGTACTAGGGGCCCCGGGCATGGTTCAGATTGATTCGGGTTCATTTTGGGACTTAAGAGGAATGCTGTTACCGATGAAGATCTCGTGTCATCGCACCTACGGGCTGCTTTTGCGGAACCGCAAGTACGGGTGGGTGGGTGG
>ML270100.1:65752-127239 GCA_005239495.1 Nicotiana undulata | reverse complement strand
GAGGGGAGAGAGGGGGGGGGGGGGGGGGGGGGGGGAGGGGGGTCGCAGGAGCGAAATGCACCTGGACTTGGCAGGGACCGCAGATGGAGGGGTTTCCGTATATTCAAGCCCACAAGTGCGGGTGATTCGATCGTAGAAGCAAAAATGGCGAGGATGGCCTGGGGTCGCAAAAAGCGGACTTTGTCCGCAAGTGCCTGTGCGCAGAAGCACACTTTGCCTACAGAAGCGGGAGCGCATGTGCGCTTTTTGGACCGTAGAAGCGAATACTGTTGGGCTTGAGTTGAAGCCGCACCCGCAATGGATTTTCCATAGGCGCTGAGCCGCAGAAGTGGCTATTGGTCAGCAAAAGCGAAAATCGCTAGGCAAAAATAATGAACTCGAGTGTTTTGTTTCTTTCTTCATCTTTTCACCTAGAGAGCTCGGTTTGTGGTGATTTTTATAGGGATTTGATGGAATTTATTGGGGTAAGTGACTCTTGATTTATCTATTATACCTGAATCCATCGTTGTTTTTATCATTTAATTAGCGTTTTGAGTTAGAAACATTGGGGAAAATTGTGAAAACTTCATATACTATCTTTTGAAGATTTGAAGGTCGATTTGAGGTCGAAATTGAGTAATTTTAGTATTGGTGGACCCGTTATCAAATGGGTATTAAGATATTTGTAAGTTTGGTCTAGTTCCGAGAAGCGAGCTAGGGGTTGACTTTTTTAGATGACTTTTTTTATTTTTTGTAAAGATTTCAACTTTATTATTCAAAAAAGTTTTCTATGGTTTGTGTTTATGGTATATAGTTATTTTGGCTAGATTCGAGCCGTTCGGAGTTGGATAATCGCGATAAAGGCTTACTAGTGTATTGAGTTAAGGTGTTTTGAGGTAGGTATCTTGCCTAACTTGTTGTGGGGTGAACTACCCCTTAGTATTGGTATTGATTAATTCATTTGTGCTATGTGAAACTCGTGTACGCAAGGTGATGAGTGGGTACACGGGTTGTACGTGGTAATTGACCAGTTTAGGCTACTTAGACTATTTCCATGCTTTAATTGAAATGCCATATCATGTGTTACTTCTCATAATCAATCTATCCTTATCTGTGTTAATATATTCTTACATGACTTAATTGACTTGTTTAACACTTGTTCTACATCATACTTGATAAATTGCTCTCATGATTCAGTTGAACTTGTTGTCTCTTATATTGTTACATACTATCTCTTTGTTGTTCATTATCATTATTTGAAGTTATTGTTTGTGTTATCTCCTTCATTATTTATTATCATTACTTGAAGTTATTGTTCATGTGTCTGTCGTGATGGCGCCTGTCGTGGAACCAGGCAGCCACCCATTTCCATCTAAGTTAAATTCAATTACCAGAAAAATATCATTTTTAACAAGTCTGCAGATAATAATAATAACAATTCTGAAGTTTGAAGCAATATATGAAAAACTATAATCTAAATTCTACAACCCCGGATCTAGTGTCACTCAGTCATGAGGTACTACATAAAGTAAAGAAAAGAGGAATGGACAACATAATCTCGAAAATAAATAACAACAGGTAGAGTAAGAAAGAGATGACGAGATCACGGTCGCCAGATGCTATCTGGACAACTCTGATGGAAACTCTGACAGCTACTCAATGACCAGAGCCGGATCCCAATGTACCTCGATCTGCACACAAGGTGCAGGGGGTAACATGAGTACACCAACTCAGAAGTAACGAACCCAAACTATGGGCTGAGAGGTAGTGACGGACTAAACCTCCGATATTTACAAGTAACAGTGTATAAAAATTTGGCATGGGAGTAACATAACCGATGATAAACCGAATGCACCAAATATGTCAGTACGATCTACATGTCAGCATATGATCACAAGAAACCAGAAATGGTAAGTACACATTATTCCAAACTCTCACAAGGAAGTCCACTCAGTACTGGAAATGGCCCTCAGGACTAGGGAAAGTCCATCCCGGATTATACATAAATACAAATGACGTAGTCACTCAGTACTGAGGAAAAGGCCAGTCCGGCCCCACGGAGAAGATCCATCTACGAAACTTATCAAGGGAAGATCCATCCCTCAATATATATCAATAACATCGGACAAAGTCCATGTCCAGGGAAGATCCATCCCCCAATATTTGTGTGCTCACTGGGGGTGTAAAGACTCCGGAGGGGCTCCTGTAAGCCCAAGCGCTATATCAAGCCAACAAAGGCATGATTCGAGGATCGCTGCAGTGCGCAGTCCGAACTCATAACTGTCTCAATATCAGGCCCTCGGCCTCACTCAGTCAATACTTTCCAGTCTCACTCTCGAGGCTCACAGTTATAAGAACCAGCCCAAAACAATGATAACATATATGTAATCTAACAAATACTGAGACTGCGGAATGAAACATATGCTACAAAAGGACTGAGTACATGGAAGCAATTAGTTACAAATAGAGACATCAATAACTGACCACTCGGGTCTGAAAATATTGGGCGTGAAGCCCTATCATTTATACTTGACATACTTTTTGGTTCAAGGTAATTACAACCTTCACAATACAAGTTTCAGCCCGAAATAGCCATGGGATGAGCCAGGCCACAAACATTTAGTGTACGCCCGCACGCCCGTCACTTGGCATGTGTGTCTCCTTAATTAACATCATATATCAAGAAATTTGGGGTTTCGAACCCTCAGTTCCAAGTTTGGAAACGTTACTTACCTTAAAACCGGCTAAAATACTACTCTGCAGTGACCTTGCCTCTACATTCGACCTCCGGGTACTCCAAATCTACCAAAAATAAGATTTATACCATCATAATATTCAAAGGAATGAAACCCAATCAAAATTGATCAAAAGTACTCTAAAATCCCGAAATTGGCCAAACGCGACCCCCGGTCCCATGTCTCGGAACTCGATAAAATTTACACCGAAATGATCCTCATCCTCTCACGAGTCTGTATATATCAAGAACACTAAAATCGGAGTCCAAATGACCCCTCAAATCCCGATTAGAAGGTCTCTTAATCTCAAGCCCTAATTACCCCTTTTTAACACTGATTTTCCCCAAATTATCACCACTAATTAGGTCTTTAATCACATATAATCGAGTTATGAAATCAAGAATCTTACTTCCAAGTGATTCCTCTTTGGTTTCCTCAAAAATCCCTCTCAAAAGCTCCAATCTCGTTCAAAAAATGGTGGAAAGTGAAGAAGGGTCGCGGATTGGCTTTTTAATACTGCCCAGGTAATTAACTCAATGCGATCGCTGGAGTTCCCACGCGATCGCGAAGAACAAGTCTCCTTTCCCATTAACCGTCCCTAGGCGATCACATACATAAACACGCGATCGCGACTCAACGAAACATAAATGCACGCGATCACGATGATTTCTATGCGATCGTAAAGAACAACGGCTCAACCCCTCACTCGCACTTCAACTCTACGCGATCGCGAATCATACCACGCGATCGCACTGCACAACAATCCCATCCTCCGCGATCATGACCGCCTCCACGCGATCGCTTATAACAAAATTCCTTCCCTCCCCAGCTAGGTCTACGCGATCGCAAACTTCCTCCCGCGATGGCATAGAAGGAAACCAGAAACTCACACCAGTAAAATCTGCCAAGTTTTTAAGCCAAAAGTTGGTCCGTTAACCAACCCAAACACACCCTAGGCCCTCGGGACCTCAACCAAACCTACCGACATATCTCATAACATCATTCAAACTTAGTCGAGCCTTCGAAACGCCAAAAACCATACAAAACACATCAAAATCACATCAAATTCAAGCCTATTAACTTTGATATTCCAAAATTCCGCCAACGATGCTGAAACCATTCAAGACACCTCCGATTGACCTGAAGTTTTGCACACGTATCCAAAATGACATTACGAACCTGATCCAACTTCCGAAATTCCATTCCGACCCCGATAGTCCATTTTCCACTGCCGGCCGGAAATTACCAAAAACTAGCTTTCGCCTATTCAAGCCTAATTCTACACAGGACATCAGAATTTCATTTCGTATACATTACTAAGTCCCAAATAACCTAACAAAGCTATCCGAGCCATAAAACCCGAATCCGAGGTCGTTTACCAATAAGTCAACTCCTAGTTGATTTTTCAACTATAAAGCTACTTTTAGAGACTAAGTGTTTCTATTCCCAATAAAACCAATCTGAACCCGAGCCATCCGACTCCAATACATCCTAAACAGTATAACCAATGCAGGACAAGGAAAAACAGTAATAATAATGCAGATTATAAGAAACGACCGGCCATGTCGTTATATTCCCCCCTCTTAAACAAACGTTCGTCCTTGAACGGGTCTAGAAACATACCTGGAGTCTCAAACAAGCGAAGATATCTGCTCTGCATCTCCCGCTCGGTCTCCCAAGTAGCCTCCACTACTGGTTGCCCTCTCCGCTGCACCTTCAGTGAAGTTATATCCTTAGACCTCAACTTCCTGACCTAACGACCCAAGATAGCCACCGGCTCTACCTCATATGACATATCACCCTCAAGCTGCACTGTGCTAAAGTCCAGAACATGAGATGGGTCACCAATATACTTCCGGAGCATCAACACATGGAATACCGGATGAACACCCGATAGGCTGGGTGGCAATGCAATTCTATAAGCCACCTCCCACTCTTCTGAAGAACCTCAAAAGTCCCAATGAACCGAGGACTAAACTTTCCCCTCTTCCCGAACCTCATAACACCCTTCATGGGTGACACATTTTTTTTACCTTCTCTGCCACCATGAAAGATATATCCCGGACCTTCCGGTCCGCATAACTCTTCTGCCTAGACTGTGCCGTGCGAAGTCACTCCTGAATCAACTTTACCTTTTCCAACGCATCCCGAACCAAGTTTGTGCCCAATAGTCTAGCCTCACCCTGTTCGAACCAACCAACCTGTGATTTACACCTCATACCATATAAGGCCTCATACGGGGCCATCTGAATACTGGGCTGGTAGCTATTACTATATGAAAACTCCGCGAGTGGCAGAAACCGGTCCCATGAACCCCCAAAATCAATCTCACAAGAATGCAACATGTCCTACAAAATCTAAATAGTCCGCTTCGACTGCCTGTCGGTCTAAGGATGAAATGCAGTGCTAAACTCTACCTAAGTACCCATACCTCTCTGCACGACTCTCCCAAACTGAGATGTGAACTGATTTCCCTTGTCAGAAATGATAGAAACTGGAACTCCATGCAACCGGACAATCTCCCTGATGTAGATCCCAGCTAACCGCTCCGTAGTATAAGTAGTACCAACAGGAATGAAGTGCGCGGACTTGGTCAACTAATCCACAATGACCCAAATAGCATCAAAACTCCTCGAAGTCCGTGGGAGACTAACTACAAAGTCCATGGTGATCCACTCCCACTTGCACTCTGGAATATCTAATCTCTGAAGTAATCCACCTAGCCTCTGGTGCTCATACTTGACCTGCTGGTAGTGTTGACACTGGGTTACATACTCAACAATATCTCTTTTCATCCGCCTCTACTAATACTGCTCTCTCAGATCCTGATACATCTTCGCGTCACCCGGATGGATGGAATACCGCGAGCTATGGGCCTTTGCTAATATCAACTCTCGAAGCCCATCCACGTTAGGCACGCAAATACGACCCTGCATCCTCGTAACTCCGTCATCCCCAATAGTCACATCCCTGGCATCACCTCGACGGACCCTGTCCTAGAGAACTAACAAGTGCCGATCATCATACTGGCGTGCTCTAATCTGATCATAAAGAGAAGACCTGGAAGACATGCTAGCTAACACCCGCGGAGGCTCTGACAAATCAGATCTCACCAACTGACCCGCTAAAGCCTGAACATCAAGTGCTAAAGGTCGCTCTGCTGCTGAAAGGTAGGCTAGACTCCCCAAACTTTATGCTCTGCGACTCAAGGCAGCAGCCACTACATTGGCCTTCCCCGGATGATATAAAATAGTGAAGTCATAGTCCTTGAGAAGATCCAACCACCTCCTCTGACGCAAATTCAAGTCCTTCTGCCTTAGTAGATACTGCAAACTACGATTGTCGGTGAATATCTCACACTGTACTCCATATAAATAATGGCGCCAAATCTTCAAGGCATTAACAATGGCAGCTAACTCAAGATCGTGCACTGGATAATTCTTCTTGTTCACCTTCAACTGTCTAGACGCGTAGGCAATCACCCTACCGTCTTGCATCAATATCGATCCCAAGCCAACTCTAGAAGCATCACAATAGACTGTATAAAAACCCGAACCAGTAGACAAAGCCAATACCGGAGCTGTGGTCAATGCTGACTTGAGCTTCTGAAATCTCTCCTCACACTCATCGTACCATCTGAATGGAGTACCCTTCTGGGTCAATCTGGTCAAGGGTGAAGCAATAGAAGAGAACCCCTCTACAAAGCGACGGTAATATCCCGCCAAACCAAGGAAGCTTCTAATCTCTGTAGCTGAGGACGGTCTGGGCTACAAAGCGACGGTAATATCCCTCAACCTTCTTCGGATCAACCTGAATACCCTCACTAGACACCACATGCCCCAAGTAAGCTACTGAACCAAGCGACAAATCACACTTGGAGAATTTTGCATAAAGCTTCTCCTCCCTTAACCTCTGCAACACAACCCTCAAATGCTGAGTATGCTCCTCCTAGCTACGAGAATACACCAGGATGCTATCAATAAACAAAATGACGAAAGAATCAAGATAAGGCCAAAACACGCTATGCATCAGGTGCATCAAGGCTGCTAGGGCATTGGTCAGCCCAAATGACATAACAAGGAACTCATAGTGGCCATATCTGGTTCTGAAAGCAGTCTTCGGAATGTCAGAATCCCGAATCTTCAACTGATGATACCCGGACCTCAAGTCAATCTTGGAGAACACTCTATCTCCCCGAAGCTGGTTAAACAAGTCATCAATACGAGGAAAAGGATACCGGTTCTTCACTATAACCTTGTTCAGATGCCGATAATCAATACACATGCGCATAGAACCATCCTTCTTCTTCACAAACAACACCAGTGCACACCAATGTGACACACTAGGCCGAATGAACCCCTTATCTAGGAGTTCATGAAGCTGCTCCTTCAATTCCTTCAACTCCGCTAGTGCCATACGATAAGGTGGGGTAGAGATAGGCTGGGTGCCTGGCACTAAGTAAATACCAAAATCAAAGTCCCTGTCAAGTGGCATGCCTGGAAGGTCTGCAGGGAATACGTCCGGAAAATCACGGACCACAGGAACAAAATCAACAGAAGGAGTCTCACTATTAACATCCTCACAAAAGCTAGATAAGACTAAGATCCCTTCCCAATCATACGCCGAGCCTTCAAGTTCACTCAATTCTCGGCAATCCGGGCATAACTAAGGTCACGGTCTTGGCGTGACAGTCAAGAACAACATGGCACGGAGATAACCAATCCTTGCCCAATATCACATCGAAGTCAACCATGATAAGAAATAATAGATATGCCCGGGTCTCTAGACCCCCAATAGATATAACACAAGACCGGTACACCCGGTCCACCAAAGCAGTATCGCCCACCGGAGTCGACACATGAACAGATGTAATCAAGGACTCACGGGGTATATCCAAGAAATGAGCAAAGTATGATGAAACATATGAATACGTGGAACCAAGATAAAATAATACCGAAGCATCTCGGTGGTAGACTGAGATAATACTTGTAATCACTGCATCTGAAGCTATGGCCTTTGGTCTGGCCGGGAGTGCATAGAAATGAGCCTGCCCTCCACCTGATCGACCTCCCCTTCTAGGGCGGCCTCTGAGTGACTGGCCTCCACCCCTAGCTGCCTGAGCGGGTGGTGTAGAAACTGGTGCTGAAGTTGGAGGTAGGCTCCTCTGCTAAAATGAACTACCAGAAAGAAAGGGAGAATACCTCTTGATATGAACCGGATCCCCACATTCGAAGCAACCCCTCTCAGCAAAAGATGGTGGGGACTGAAGGGAACCCCTAGAACCAGAATAGCCGCTAGAAGAGCCATGTGCTGAAGAACCCCGAATTGATGGTGGCCGAGATGAACTCTGAGCTGGGAGGGCGCTGAATGATGAACAACCCGAATAAGAGCTACGGGGACCGTGTCCTGATGAAGAACCACTGTAGGCTGGACGAACTGGCTTAGGATGCCTAAATGAATGGCCTCTGCTGTGCTGAGAGTGACCTCCTGAGTGAACACCACCATAGCTACTAGATCGTTGATGCCTCTTGGCCTCTCTCTCAACCCGCTCCTGGCGGTGAACTGACTCAATCTCCCTAGTTATGTCAACTACCTCCTCAAAAGAAGTGCCAGATACCCTCTCCCCCGTCAGAAAAATCCAAAGCTGGTAAGTGAGACCATCAACAAACCTCCTGATCCTCTCTCTGTTTGTGGGAACTAGCCAGATAGCATGACGGGCCAACTCAGAGAACCCTATCTCATACTGCGTCACGGTCATGTCCTCCAGATGTAGCTGCTCGAGCTCTCTACGCAGCTCCTCTCTGCGGGACTACGGTATATACTTCTCCAAGAAGAGAATAGAGAACTGGTGCCATGTAAGGAGCGTTGCATCAGCGGGTCTACGCCTCTCATAGGCCTCCCACCAAGCAAGTGCAGCTCCAGAAAACTGGAAGGTAGTAAATGGGACCCCGCTGGCCTCTAATATCCCTGTTGTGCGTAGTATTCTCTAACACTTGTCCAAGAAGGCCTGGGCATCCTCGCATTTAGTACCACTAAAAGTCGGAGGCTGGAGTCTGGTGAATCTCTCTGGCTTACGCTGCTCATCATCTACAAAAGCTGGGACCACATAATCCTGCACCGGGGCAAGCGTCTGAAATGGAGCTGCCCCAGGTGTCTGAAGCCCCTGGGTGACCTGCTCAGGTGTCCGGGCAGCTGGAGTCTGTGTTCCTCCCCCGGCCTGAGAAGTAGCGGCAGTAGACATCGCGACGGCCTGTGCCAGACTGGTGCACACCGTCAGTATCTGGGCTAGGGTCTCCTGAAGACCCGGAATCACAATGGGCACTACTAGTGCTTGAGCCTGTGGGATCTCCGCTGCAGGGACCTGATCCTGAGCAATGGGAGGGTGAACAGATGCTCCCCCGGCAACTGAGCTGGCTGCACCCCTCCCTCTGCCACGGCCTCGACCACTGGATTGTTCTGCTGGTGTCTGATCACCATGATCGGTAGCACGAGTGCTCACCATCTGTGAGAGAATGAAAACAACAGAAATTTAGTTCCAGAATTCGACCAAGTCGCACGAAAGAATTCAACAATATGGAATTTTTCCTAAGGGTTCTGTAGCCTCTCAAAGATAAGTACAGACGTCTCCGTACCGATCCGAAAGACTCTACTGAACCTGCTCATGACTAGTGAGACCTATTCAACCTTGGGTTCTGATACCAACTTGTCACGACCCAATTCCAGAGTCGTGATGACGCCTGTCGTGGAACCAGGCAAGCCACTTATTTCCATCTAAGTTAAATTCAATTACCAGAAAAATATCATTTTTAACAAGTCTGCAGATAATAATAATAACAATTATGTAGTTTGAAGAAATATATGAAAAACTGCAACCTAAATTCTACAACCCCGGATCCAGTGTCACTCAGTCATGAGCTACTACATAAAGTAAAGAAAAGTGGAATGGACAACATAGTCTCGCAAATAAATAAATAATAACAGGTAGAGTAAGAAAGAGATGACGAGATCACAGTCGCCAGCTGCTACCTCGACAACTCTGATGAAAACTCTGACAGCTACTCTATAACCAGAGCCGGATCCAATGTACCTGGATCTGCACACAACGTGCAGGGGGTAACATGAGTACACCAACTCTGAAGTAACGAACCCAAACTATGGGCTGAGAGGTAAACCTCCGATATTTACAAGTAACAGTGTATAAAAATTTGACATGGTAATAACATAACGATGATAAACAAAATGCACCAAATATGTCAGTACGATCTACATGCTAGCATATGATCACAAGAAACAAGAAATGGTAAGTACATAGTATCCCAAACTCTCACAAGGAAGTCCACTCAGTACTGGAAATGGCCCTCAGGACCAGGGAAAGTCCATCCCGGATTATACATAAATACAAATGACGTAGTCACTCAGTACTGAGGAAAAAGCCAGTCCGGCCCCACAGAGAAGATCCATATCCGAAACATATCACTCGGACAAGATCCATGCCCAGGGACGATCCATCCCTCAATATATATCAATAACCTCGGACAAGGTCTATGTCCAAAGAAGATCCATCCCTCAATATCTGTGCACTCACTGGGGGTGTAAAGACTCCGGAGGGGCTCCTGTAAGCCCAAGCGCTATATCAAGACAACAAAGGCATGGTTCGAGGATCGCTGCGGTGCGGAGTCCGATCTCATAACTGTCTCAATATCAGGCTCTCGGCCTCACTCAGTCAATACTTTCCAGTCTCACTCTCGAGGCTCACAAGTATAAGAACCGGCCCAAAACAATGATAACATGTATGTAATCAAACAAATACTGAGACTGCGGCATGAAACATATGCTATAACAGGACTGAGTGCAGGGAAACAATTAGTTACAAATAGAGACAACAATAACTGACCACTCGGGTCTGAACATATTGGGCGTGAAGCCCTATCATTTATACTTGACATGATTTCTAATAGGTTCAAGGTAATTAAAACCTTCATAGTACAAGTTTCGACCCGAAATAGCCATTAGGCAGTGCCATGGGATGAGCCAGGCCACAAACATTCGGTGTACGCCTGCACGCCCGTCACTTGGCATGTGCACCTTAATTAACATCATATATCAGGAAATTTGGGGTTTCGAACCCTCAATTCCAAATTTGGAAACGTTACTTACCTCAAAACCGGTTAAAATACTACTCTGAAGTGCCCTTGCCTCTAAATTCGACCTCCGAGTGCTCCAAATATACCAAAAAGCAGATTTACACCATCTTAATATGCCAAGGAATGAAACCCAATCGAAATTTATCAAAAGTACTCAAAAATCCCGAAATTGGCCAAACCAGACCCCCGATCCCATGTCTTGAACTCGATAAAATTTACCCCAAAATGATTCCCATCCTCTCACGAGTCTGTACATATCAAGAACACTAAAATCGGAGTCCAAATGACCCCTCAAATCCCCATTAGAAGGTCTCTTAATCTCAAGCCCTAATTACCCCTTTTTAACACTGATTTTCCCCAAATTATCACCACTAATTAGGTCTTTAATCACATATAATCGAGTTATGAAGAAAAAAATATTACCTCCAAGTGATTCCTCTTTGGTTTCTTGAAAAATCCCTCTCAATAGATCCAATCCCATTCAAAAAATGGTGTAAAGTGAAGAAGGGTCGGGGATTGGCTTTTTAATTCTACCCAGGCAATTAACTCACTGCGATCGCGGGAGTCCCCACGCGATCGTGAAGAACAAGTCTCATGTCCCACAAAAAGACCCTATCGTAGACATAAACACGCGATCGTGACTCAATGGAAAATAAACCCACGCGATCGCGAGCCCTTCTATGCGATCGCGAAGAACAACGGCTCAACCCCTCACTCGCACTTTAACTCTACGCGACCGCACTGCACAACAACCTCATCCTCCGAGATCGCGACCGCCTCCACGTGATCGCGTATAACAAAATTCCTTCCCTCCCCAGCTAGGCATACGCGATCGCAAATTTCCTCTCGCGATCGCGTAGAAGGAAAGCAGAAACTCACACCAGCAAAATCTGCCAAGTTTTTAAGCCAAAAGTTGGTCCGTTAACAACCAAAACACACCTGAGGCCCTCGGGACCTCAACCAAACCTACCTACATATCCCATAACATCATTCAATCTTAGTCGAGCCTTCGAAACGCCAAAAACCACACAAAACACATCAAATATCATCAAATTCAAGCCTATGAACTTTGAAATTCCTAAATTCCGCCAACGATGCCGAAACCATCCAAGACACCTCCGATTGACCTGAAGTTTTGCACACTTATCCAAAATGACATTACGAACCTGCTCCAACTTCCAAAATTCCATTCTGACCTCGTAGCCCATTTTCCACTACCGGTCGGAAATTACCAAAAACTAACTTTCGCCAATTCAAGCGTAATTCTACACCGGATATCATAAATTCATTCCGAACACACTCCTAAGTCCCAAATAACCTAACGAAGATATCCTAGCCATAAAACCCAAATTCTGAGGTTGTTTACCAATAAGTCAACTCCTAGTTGATTTTTCCAACTATAAAGCTACTTTTAGAGACTAAGTGTTTCAATTCTCAATACAACCATTCTGAACCCGAGCCATCCGAATGCAATACATCCTACACAGTATAACCAATGCATGACAAGGCAAAACAGTAATAATAATGCAGATTATACGGAACGACCGGCTGGGTCGTTACATTATCCCCCTCTTAAACAAACGTTCCTCCCTGAACGGGTCTAGAAACATACCTGGAGTCTCAAACAAGTGAGGATATCTGCTCTGCATCTCCCGATTGGTCACCCAAGTAGCCTCCTCTAGTGGTTGCCGTCTCCACTGCACCTTTACTGAAGCTATATCCTTAGACCTCAATTTCGTGACCTGACGACCCAAAATATCCACCGACTCTACCTTATATGACATATCACCCTCAAGTTGCACTGTGCTGAAGTCCTGAACATGAGATAGGTCACCAATATACTTCTGGAGCATCGACACATGGAATATTGGATGAACACCCGGTAGGCTGGGTGGCAATGCAAGACTATAAGCCACCTCCCCAATCTTCTGAAGCACCTCAAAAGGCTCAATGAACCGAGGACTCAGCTTTCCCTTCTTCCCAAACCTCATCACACCCTTCATGGGTGACATCTTCAGCAGTACCTTCTCTCCTACCATGAAAGACACATCCCGGACCTTCCGGTCCACATAACTCTTCTGCCTAGACTGCATCGTGCGAAGTCGCTCCTGAATTAACTTTACCTTATCCAACACATCCTGAACCAAGTTTGTGCCCAATAGTCTAGCCTCACCCGGCTCGAACCAACCAACCGGAGATCTACACCTCCTACCATATAAGGCCTCATACGGGGCCATCTGAATACTAGACTGGTAGCAATTATTACATGCAAACTCCGCGAGTGGCAGAAACCGGTCCCATGAACCCCCAAAATCAATCACACAGGCACACAATATGTCCTCCAAAATCTGAATAGTCCGCTCCAACTGCCCGTCGGTCTGAGGATGAAATACAGTGCTCAACTATACCTGAGTACCCATACCTCTCTGCACGACTATCCCAAACTGAGATGTTAACTGATTACCCCTGTCAGAAATGATAGAAACTGGAACCCCATGCAATCGGACAATCTCCCCGATGTAGATCCTAGCTAACCGCTCCGCAGTATAAGTATACCGACAGGAATGAAGTGCGCGGACTTGGTTAGCTGATCCACAATGACCAAAATAGCATCAAAACTTCTCGAAGTCCATGGGATCCTAACTACAAAGTCTATGGTGATCCGCTCCCACTTCCACTCGGGAATATCTAACCTCTGAAGTAATTCACCCCGGCCTCTGGTGCTCATACTTGACCTACTGGCAGTTGAGACATCGGGCTACATACTCAACAATATCTCTCTTCATCCGCCTCCACCAATACTGCTGTCTCAGATCCTGATCATCTTCGGGGCACCCGGATGGACGGAATACCACGAGCTCTGGGCCTCTACTAATATCAACTCTCGAAGCCCATCCACGTTAGGCATGCAAATACGGCCCTGCATCCTCATAACTCCGTCATCACCAATAGTCATATCCCTGGAATCACCTCGACGGACCCTGTCCTGGAGAACTAACAAGTGTCGGTCATCATACTGGCGTGCTCTAATATGATCATAAAGAGAAGACCTGGAAGCCATGCTAACTAGCGCCCGCGGAAGCTCTGACAAATCCAATCTCACCAACTGACCCACTAAAGCCTGAACATCAAGTGCTAAAGGTCGCTTTGCTGCTGAAAGGTAGGCTAGACTCCCCAAACTTTCTACTCTGCGACTCAAGGCATCGGCCACTACATTGGCCTTCCCCGAATTATGTAAAATAGTGAGGTCATAGTCCTTGAGAAGATCCAATCACATCCTCTGACGCAAATTCAAGTCCTTCTGCCTTGGCAGATACTGCAAACTATGATAGTCGGTGAATATCTCACACTGTACTCCATACAAATAATGGCGCCAAATCTTCAAGGCATTAACAATGGAAGCTAACTCAAGATCGTGCACTTGATAATTCTTCTCGTTCACCTTCAACTGTCTAGACGCGTAGGCAATCGCCCTACCGTCTTGCATCAATACCGCTCCCAAGCCAACTCTAGAAGCATCTAAGTAGACTGTATAAGAACCCAAACCAGTAGGCAAAACTAATACCAGAGTTGTGGTCAATGCTGACTTGAGCTTCTGAAAGCTCTCCTCACACTCATCGGGCCATCTGAATGGAGCACCCTTCTGGGTCAATCTGGTCAAGGGTGAAGGAATAGAAGAGAACCCCTCTACAAAGCGACGATAATATCCCCCCAACCCAAGGAAGCTCCTAATCTCTGTAGCTGAGGACAGTTTGGGAAAACTCTACACTGCCTCAACCTTCTTCGGATCAACCTGAATACCCTCACTGGACACCACGTGCCCCAAGAAATCTACTGAACCAACCATAACTCACACTTGGAGAATTTTGCATAAAGCTTCTCCTCCCTCAACCTATGCAACACAACCCACAAATGCTGAGTATGCTCCTCCTGGCTACGAGAATACACCAGGATGCCATCAATGAACACAATGATGAAATAATCAAGATAAGGCCGAAACACGCTATGCATCAGGTGCATAAAGGATGATGGGGCTTTGGTCAGCCCAAATGACATAACAAGGAACTCATAGTGGCCATATCTGGTCCTGAATGCAGTCTTCGGAATGTCAGAATCCTGAATCTTCAACTGATGATACCCGGACCTCAAGTAAATCTTGGAGAACACTCTATCTCCTTGAAGCTGGTCAAACAAGTCATCAATACGAGGCAAAGGATACCGGTTCTTCACCGTAACCTTGTTCAACTACCGATAATCAATACACATGCGCATAGAACCATCCTTCTTCTTCACAAACAACACCGGTGCACCCCAAGGTGACACACTAGGCCGAATGAACCCCTTATCTAGGAGTTCCTGAAGCTGATCCTTCAATTCCTTCAACTCTGCCGGTGCCATACGAAAAGGTGAGGTAGAGATAGGCTGGGTGCCTGGCACCAAGTCAATACCAAAATCAATGTCCGTGTTAGGTGGCATGCCTGGCAGATCTGTAGGGACTACGTTCGGAAAATCACAGACCACAGGAACAGAATCAACAGAAGGAGTCTCACTATTAACATCCCTCACAAAAGCCAGATAAGACTCACATCCCTTCCCAATCATACGCTGAGCCTTCAAGTATGAAATCACCCTACTAGACACATACTCCAACGAACCTCTCCACTCAGTTCTCGGCAATCTGGGCATAGCTAAGGTCACGGTCTTGGCGTGACAGTCAAGAACAACATGGCATAGAGATAACCAATCCATGCCCAATATCACATCGAAGTCAACCATGCTAAGCAATAATAGATCTGCCCGGGTCTCCAGACCCCCGATAGATATAACACAAGACCGGTACACCCGGTCCACCACAATAGTATCGCCCACCAGAGTCGACACATGAACAGATGTAATCAAGGACTCACGGGGTATATCTAAGAAATGAGCAAAGTATGATGAAACATCTCGGTGGTTGACTAAGATAACACCTGTAATCAATGCATCTGAAGCTATGGCCTCTAGTCTGGCCGGGAGTGCATAGAAACGAGCCCGCCCTCTACCTGATCGACCTCCCTCTCTAGGGCAGCCTTTGAGTGACTAGCCTCCACCCCTAGCTGCCTGAGCGGGTGGTGTAGAAACTGGTGCTGAAGCTGGAGGCTGGCTCCTCTGCTGAAATGAACTACCAGAAAGAAAGGGACAATACCTCTTGATATGACCCAGATCCCCACATTCGATGCAGCCCCTCTCAACAAAAGACGGTGGGGACTGAAGGGAACCCCTAGAACCAGAATAGCCACTAGAAGAGCCATGTGCTGAAGAACCCTGACTTGATGGTGGCCGAGATGAACTCTGGGCTGGGAGGGAGATGAATGATGAACGGCCAAAATAAGAGCTACGGGGACCGTGTCCTATTGAAGCACCACTGTAGGCTAGAAGAACTAGCTGAGGAGGCCTAAACGAATGGCCTCTGTTGTGCTGAGACTGACATCCTGAGTGAACACCACCATAGCTACCAGATCCTCGAGGCCTCTCTCAAACCGCTCCTGGCGGCGAACTGACTCAATATCCCTGGTTATGTTAACTACATCCTCAGAAGAAGCGCCAGATACCCTCTCCCTGGTCAGAAAAATCCGAATCTGGTAAGTAAGACCATCAACAAACCTCCTGATCCTCTCTCTGTCTGTGGGAACTAGCCAGATAGCATGACATGCCAACTAAGAGAACCATATCTCATACTGCATCACGGTCATGTCCTCTTGATGCAGCTGCTCGAACTCTCTGCGCAGCTCCTCTCTGCGGGACTGCGGTATATACTTCTCCAAGAAGAGAATGGAGAACTAGTGCCATGTAAGGGGCGCTGCATCAGCGGGTCTATGCCTCTCATAGGCCTCCCACAAAGCAATTACAGCTCCAGAAAACTGGAAGGTAGTGAATGGGACCCTGCAGGCCTCTAAGATCCCTACTGTGCGTAGTATCCTCAGACACTTGTCCAAGAAGGCCTAGGCATCCTCGCCCTCAGTACCACTAAAGGTCGGAGGCTGGAGTCTGCTGAATCTGTCCAGCCTACGCTGCTCATCATCTGCCAAAGCAGGGACCACATAATCCTGCACCGGGGCAAGCGTCTGAACTGGAGCTGCCCCAGGTGTCTTAAGCCCCTAGGTGACCTGCTCAGGTGTCCGGGCAGCTGGAGTCTGTGTGCCTCCCCCGGCCTGAGAAGTAGCGGCAGTAGACATAGCGACGGCCTGTGCCAGATTGGTGCACATCGTCAGCATCTGGGCTAGGGTCTCCTGAAGACCCGGAATCACAATGGGCACTGCTGGTGCTTGAGCCTGTGGGATCTCCGCTGCATGGACATGATCCTGAGCAATGGGAGGGTGAACGATGCTACCCCGGCAACTGAGCGGCTGCACCCCTCCCTCTGCCACGGCCTCAACCACTGGATGGTCTTGCTGGTGTCTGATCACCACGATCGGTAGCACGAGTCCTCACCATCTGTGAGAGAATGAAAACAACAGAAGTTTAGTTCCAGAATTCGATAGAGTCGCACAAAAGAATTCAACAATGTGAAATTTTTCCTAAGGGTTCTGTAGCCTCTCGAAGATAAGTACAGACGTCTCCGTACCGATCCGCAAGACTCTACTGAACCTGCTCATGACTAGTGAGACCTATTCAACCTAGGTCTCTGATACCAACTTGTCATGACCCAATTCCCGAGTCGTGATGGCACTTGTCGTGGAACCAGACAAACCACCCATTTTGATCTAAGTTAAATTCAATTACCAGAACAATATCATTTTAACAAGTCTACGGATAATAATAATAACAATTATGCAGTTTGAAGCAATATACGAAAAACCGCAATCTAAATTCTACAACCCCGAGTCCAGTGTCACTCGGTCATGAGCTACTACATAAAGTAAAGAAAAGTGGAATGGACAACATAGTCTGGAAAATAAATAACAACAGGTAGAGTAAGAAATAGATGACGAGATCACGGTCACCAGCTGCTACCTCGACAACTCTGATGGAAACTCTGACAGCTACTCAATGATCAGAGCCAGATCCTAATATACCTGGATCTACACACAAAGTGAAGGGGGTAATATGAGTACACCAACTCAGAAGTAACAAACCCAAACTATTGGCTGAGAGGTAGTGACAGACTAAACCTCTGATATTTACAAGTAACGGTGTATAAAAATTGGACATGGCAGTAATATAACTGATAAATAGAAAGCACCAAATATGTCAATACGATCTACATGCCAGCATATGATCACAAGAAACCAGAAATGGTAAGTACACAGTATCCCAAACTTTCACAAGGAAGTCCACTCAGTACTGGAATTGGCCCTCAGGCCCAGGGAAAGTCCATCCTGGATTATGCATAAATACAAATGATGTAGTCACTCAGTACTGAGGAAAAGGCCAGTCCGGCCCCACGGAGAAGATCCATCTCCAGAACATATCCAGGGAAGATCCATCCCTCAATATATATCAATAACTTCGGACAAAGTCCATGTCCAGGGAAGATCCATCCCTCAATATTTGTGCACTCACTGGGGGTGTAAAGACTCTGGAGGGGCTCCTGTAAGCCCAAGCGCTATATCATGCCAACGAAGGAATGGTTCGAGGATCGCTGCGGTGCGCAATCCGATCTCATACTTGACTCAATATCAGGCTCTCAGCCTCACTTAGTCAATACTTTCCAGTCTCACTCTCGAGGCTCACAAGTATAAGAACCAGCCCAAAACAATGATAACATGTATGTAATCTAACAAATACTGAGACTGCGGCATGAAACATATGCTATAACATGACTGAGTACTTGGGAGAAATTAGTTACAAATAGAGACAACAATAACTGACCACTCGGGTCTGAACATATTGGGTGTGAAGCCCTATCATTTATACTTGACATGATTTCTAATAGGTTCAAGGTAATTACAACCTTCACATTACAAGTTTCAGCCCGAAATAGCCATTACGCAGTGCCATGGGATGAGCCAGGCCACAAACATTTGGTGTACGCCCGCACGCCCATCACTTGGCATGTGCGTCACCTTAATTAACATCATATATCAGGAAATTTGGGGTTTCGAACCCTCAGTTCCAAGTTTGGAAACGTTACTTACTTCAAATCCGGCTAAAACACTACTCTGCAATGCCCTTGCCTCTAAATTCGACCTTCGAGTGATCCAAATCTACCAAAAATCAGATTTATACCATAATAATATGCCAAGGAATGAAACCCAATAAACATTTATCAAAAGTACTCAAAAATCCCGAAATTGGCCAAACCCGACCCCCGGGCCCATATCTTGGAACTCGATAAAATTTACACCGGAATGATCTTCATCCTATCACGAGTCTGTACATATTAAGAACACTAAAATCAGAGTCCAAATGACCCCTTAAATTCCCATTAGAAGGTCTCTTAATCTCAAGCCCTAATTACCCCTTTTTAACACTGACCCTACGCGATCGCATACATAAACACGCTATCGCGACTCAATGGAACATAAACCCACGCGATCGCGACACCTTCTATGCGATCGCAAAGAACAGAGGCTCAGCCCCTCATTCACCCTTCAACTCTACGCGATCGCGAACCATACCACGCGATCGCACTGCACAACAACCTCATCCTCCGCCATCGTGACCGCCTCCACGCGATCGCGTATAACAAAATTCCTGCCCTCCCCAGTTAGGTCTATGCGATCGCAAACTTCCTCCCGCGATGGCGTAGAAGGAAACCAGAAACTCACACCAGCAAAATCTGCCAAGTTTTTAAGCCAAAAGTTGGTCCGTTAACCACCCCAAACATACTCGAGTCCCTCGGGACCTCAACCAAACCTACTGACATACCCCATAACATCATTCAAACTTAGTCAAGACTTCGAAATGCCAAAAACCACAAAAAACACATCAAAATCACATCATATTCACGCCTATGAACTTTGAATTTCCTAAATTCCGCCAGTGATGCCAAAACCATCCAAGACACCTCCGATTTACCTGAAGTTTTGCACATGTATCCAAAATGACATTACGAACCTGCTCCAACTTCCAAAATTCCATTCCGACACCGATAGCCCATTTTCCACTGCCGACTGGAAATTACCAAAAACTAGCTTTCGCCAATTCAAGCCTAATTCTACACCGGACATCAGAATTTCATTCCAAACACACTCCTAAGTCCCAACCTAACGAAGCTATCCAAGCCATAAAACCCGCATTCTGAGGTCGTTTACCAATAAGTCAACTCCTAGTTGACTTTTCCAACTATAAAGCTACTTTTAGAGACTAAGTATTTCAATTCCCACAACAACCATTCTGAACCCGAGCCATTCGAATCCAATAAATCCTAAATAGTATAACCAATGCATGACAAGACAAAACAGTAATAGTAATGCAAATTCTACGGAATGACCGGCCGGGTCGTTACATCATGTTATCCTTTTCCTGGTTGATTTCCATTAATTGAAGTCATTGTTATACGTTATCTCTTCCATTGTGACTTATTCTTATTTAATATCATTGTTATACATTATCTCAATGTCGAGCTATTGGTGTTGAAGTTGTGAAAGTCGTTATCATGTTGAGGCGAAATTATTAATATTGAAACATCTTCATTGTTGAGCATTTTACATTCATTGCTATTGTTGATATTCTTGTACACGTTGTGGTAGAGCCGTGGTCTATTGTTATGGAAATATTGATATTGTTGATTGTTGGCAAATTGTAATATATGGTCACTTGTGGTGCAAGGTGTTCATGTGATGTGATATTGATGCACATGCGGCGGTATAAGGCTTGGGGTTAATGTGCATGTGACAGTATAAGGTGGTAAAGCCACACGGTGTCATAGGGAGGGCTAAAGTGCGTGCAGCTATTTTGGGAAAACTATTTTCAAAAGCTATTTCAAATGTAAGGCTCACGCGGCGATATAAGACAAGATTGTGAATTGTGAATACAAGGCGGTACCTCGATTTTGATTCTTGATACATATACACGAGGTTGTTTTATTCTTCTTTGTTTTTGTCAATTATTGTTAGTGTATGATCAACGTGATTCTCTTTATTGATTTCTTTATGTTATTTCCATGTTTAATTGCGGTATTAGTTCATGCTGGTAATTATTTTGTATCTGTTATTTCTCCGCTTTCTATTATTTATCCTTATTACCTTTATATACTATTTATTTACATCCTAATAGGTGTCTTGATCTGACCTCTTCACTACTTTACTGGGGTTAGGCTTGATACTTACTAGGTACCATTGTGGTGTACTCATACTACTTTTGCATATTTTTATGCAGATCCAGGTACATCTGCTCATGTCGGTCGTTAGTGATCATCTGCTAGCTTCTTTATGGAGACTTCAAGGTATGCCAGCTCGGCATTCGCAAGCCTCAGAGTCGCCCTTTTTTACTTTTATCACTGTTGTACATTCCATTTAGGCAGTGATGTACTAGCAACTTTAGCTTACTCTTAGAGCATATGACTCAGTTCTACCGTTCTTAGGGAGTGTATTGTTGTGAATTATTCTTTCAGAAGTTTATATTAGTTACTCAACTTGTTCATAGTATTTTGTTAATTATTTTTGCCAATATTTTATTAACTGTTAGGCTTACCTAGTCGTAGAGACTGGGTTCCATCACGACATCTTACAGAGGGAAATTGGGGTCGTGACAAGTTGGTATCAAAGCTCTAGGTTCATAGGTGTTACGAGTCATAAGCAGGTTTATTAGAGTTTTGAGGATCGGTACAGAGACGTATGTACTTATCTTGAGAGGTTACATAACTGTTAGGAAAACTTCACTTATTTGATTCCTTATCGTGCAAATGTTTTTACTTTGAAAATTGAATCTTTGACTTTCTATTCTCTCATAGATGGTTAGGACATGCACTGCTGGATCCGATGATCACAAACTCGCACCCCCTGCTAGAGTCGTGTGAGGCCGGGGTTGGAGGCCGAAGAGGGGCACGTGGTGCATCAAGAGCACCTACCCGAGCTGCGACCGAGGAGCCACCAATAGCTCCAATTAAGATACAGGCGTCTGAGGTACCTCTTGCTACCTCTGCACTTCAGGAGACCCTCACACAGGTCTTGAGCATGTTTGGTACTCTAGCTCATGCGGGGTTGATTCCACTTGCACTAGCTACATCTGAGGCCGGGGGAGGAGCTCAGACACCCGCAGTTCGTTCCCCAATGCAGCAAGTCTAGGTCGATCATGTCCTAGAGGTTATACTAGTACAACCTGTTGCTACGGTTCAGCCCGTGGTTAGAGCGGCAACATCTGAGGAGGAGCAACTTAGACTCGAGGGGTTCAAGAAGTATCACCCTATTACTTTCACTGGTTTAGCTTCACAGGATGCACGTGGTTTTCATGAGGAGTTCCATCGTATTCTCCGTACTATGGGTATTGTGGAGACGATCGGGGTTGCTTTCACTACTTTCCAACTGTCCAGAGCGGCAAATTAGTGGTGGCGAGTGTAAGAGGAGGGTATACCAACCGAGGCAGATTCACTTACATGGACTCGATTTTTAGAGAAATTCTTGAGAGAGTTTGTTCCTCAGACCCTTAGGGATACATGGTGCGCGGAGTTTGAATAGTTGTTCCAGGGTATTATGACAGTGTCAGAGTATGCTGTCTGATTTAGTGACTTTTCTAGACATGCACTTGCCTTGGTTTCTATAGTTAGAGAGCAAGTTCGTCGATTCATCGAGGGGCTCAACTATGGTATTAGATTCAACATGGCTAGAGAGTCGAAGACAGATACCCCATATCAGCAGGTGGTAGAGATTACATGGACGTTGGAGGGTGTGCGACACCGTGAGAGAGATAACAAGAGGCCAAAAGGCCTCGAGGTACAGCCCATCATGGTAGAGGTTATGTGAGCCGTCTAGTTCATTCGACACTTCTAGCTTCTAATGGTTCTCTGGTTGTTCCGAGATCTAAAGTTGCACACTTTGCTCAGCCACTTTCCAGTGTGTCTTCTGCACGCCGTGCCTTCCACGGTCAATCCAGTCGATAAGGCTCGAGCTAGTCCCAGTAGCCATGTCCACCGAGAGCTTTCTTTGAGTGTGGTGATACCCTCCACATGGTTAGAGATTGCCCTAGACTCAAGATGGAGGCACCTCCACAGACCACTTAGGCTCCATAGATTCAGTCAGGTCCACAGACTTCTCTGGCCATGATTGCTACCCTAATTGTCACTCCACCCGCACAACCATCTAGAGGTAGGGGATGGGCGGGTACAGGCCACCCTAGAGGGAGAGGCTAGGATATTTGATGATCTGTCGGGTAGAATAAAGGCAATTGCTTTAGACTTAGTAATACATGTATGGTTCCGGTTTGCCATAGGGATGCATCCGTATTATTTGATCCAAGATCCACTTATTCATATGTATCATCTTACTTTGCTCCGTATTTGGGCATATCTCGTGATTCTTTGAGTTTTCTTGTTTATGTGTCCACACCCGTGGGAGATTCTGTTGTTGTTGACCGTGTGTATTGGTCGTGTTTAGTTGTTATTGGTGGGTTTGAAACCATAGATCATATATTGCTGCTATGGTAGACTTTGATGTTATCTTGGGCATGGACTGGTTGTCGCCCTATCATTCTATTCTAGATCATCACGCCAAGACTCTGACACTGGCTATGCTAGGTTTACCACAGGTAGAGTGGATGGGTGCATTGTATTATGTTTCTAGCAGGGTTGTATTATATCTAAAGGCTCAGCGGATGGTTAAGAAGGGGTATGATGCTTATCTAGCCTTTTTGAGAGATGTCAGTTCTGATACTCCTACCATTGAGTCAGTTCTGGTAGTACGAGACTTCCTAGATGTATTTCCAGTGGATCATCGGGGCATATCGTCCGATAAGGATATCAATTTTAGTATTGACTTGTTACCAGGCATTCAACCCATTATTATTCCCCATATCGTATGGACCAGTGTAGTTGAAGGAGTTAAAGGAGTAGTTGCATGAGTTGCATGATAAGGGCTTCATTCGGCCTAGTATGTCACCTTGGGGATGCTCCGGTCTTGTTTGTCAAGAAAAAAGATGGTTCTATGTGCATATGTATTGATTATCGGAAGTTGAAAAAGGTTACAATGAAGAAAAGATATCCATTTCTACACATTGATGACGTTTTTGATCAGCTTCATGGTGATAAAGTGTTCTTGAAGATTGATTTGCGGTCAGGGTATCATTAGCTGATGATTCGGGATCCAGATATTCCGAAGATCGCTTTAAGGACTCGGTATGATCACTACGAGTTCCTTGAGATGCCTTTTGGGCTGACCAACTCCCCAACAACTTTTATGCACCTGATGAACAATATATTTCAACCCTTTCTTGATTCATTTATAATTGTGTTTATTGACGAAATCTTGGTGTACTCCCGTGGCTGGATGGATCAAGAGCAACATTTGAGGATTGTGTTGCAGACCTTGAGACAAAAGAAGTTTTATGTAAAAATTTCAAAGTGTGAATTTGCTTGATTCGGTGGAGTTTTTGGGTCATGTGGTGTCGAGTGAGAGATCAAGGTAGATCCGAAGAAGATTCAAGTAATGCAAAGTTGGCCTAGATTGTCTTCAACTACTGAGATCTAGAGTTTTCTTAGTTTGGTTTGGTATTACCGTCGTTTCGTAGAGGATTTCTCATGTATTGCCGCACCTCTGACCATATTGACCTAGAAGGGTGCTCCTTTCAGGTGGACCTAGGAGTGTGAGGAGAGCTTTCTAAAGCTTAAGACTTCTTTGACTACAACCCCAATACTGATATTGCCTACGAGTTTGGGGTCTTACACTGTGTATTGTGATGTGTCACGTGTTGTCCTTGGTGCAGTGTTGATGCATGATGGTAGGGTGATTGAATATGCGTCTCGACAACTGAAGACCCATGAGAAGAATTATCCAGTCCACGACTTGGAGTTGGAAGCCATTGTTGATGCATTCAAGAACTGACAGCATTATTTGTAGGGTGTCCCTTGAGAGGTCTTTACCGACCACCAGATTCTATAGCATCTGTTCAAACTGAAAGATATTAATTTTCAGTAGCAGAGGTGGTAAGATTTTTGTAAGGACTATGATATCACCATTCTATATCATCCTGAGTAGGCCAAAGTGGTGGCCGATGCCTTTAATCGAAAAGCAGAGAGCTTGGCTAGTTTAGCATATCTACCGACAACAAAGAGACAATTAATGTTAGATGTTCAAGCTTTGGCCAACCAGTATGTTAGATTGGAGATTTTGGAGCCCATTCAGGTTCTGGCTTGCGTGGTTTCTCGGTCTTCTCTATATGATCGTATCAAAGAGTGTCAATATGATGACCCCCATTTGCTTGTCCTCAAAGACACGGTTCAACACGGTGATGCCAAGAAGGTGTCTATCAGAGGTGATGGTGTATTGGAGATGCATGACCGATTATGTTTGCCCTACGTGGATGGGTTGCGTGAGTTGATTCTTTAGGAGGCCCACAATTGGCGGTACTCCATTCATCCGTGTGATTCTAATATGTATCAGGATTTGAGGCAGCACTATTGGTGTAGGAGAATGAAGAAAGACATACTAGCTAAGTGTTATTGATTTGGAGGCTACGCGTACACCAGGCCATATTTGTTTATGATTTGCGCTTGGGCAAGATCCTCCTTTCCAGAGTCTGACATACCTGCAGTGGGTGCAGGCTTAGTGTTTCATATACGTGATGTGATGAGGGCATTTATTCCAGGCACCCGTACAGTGCTAAATGTTGATGTGTATGATGGTTAAGGCGTTGTGCCAAGCACCGTGAGCGTGCTAAGTGTGGTTATTCTTGATAATTTCACTGTGATGATATTGAGTTGACATGAATATTTTTCATGTAGGCATAAAGATTCATTTTTCTCATGCCAGACGGTAATATGACATTTCATGATTTGACATGTAGGCCTAAAGATGCATTTTCCTCATGCCAGACGGTAATATGACATTTGATGATTTGACATGTATATTTGACATATAGGCATAGAGATGTATATTTATCCTGCTAGATGGTATATGATAATTGATGACTTGACATTTATATTGACATCATATAGGCATAAAGATGTAATTTTCACATTCTAATCGGTAAACAAAACTTCTTATCTGGTGTTGTGCATTGGAAAACACAGTTCTTTTGATAAGCTCATGTTTAGTTGATTTCGGTGGTACGGTTTGGACTTTGGCTGTCATACATGAAAAATATGTCTATTCTCCCGTAATTGTGATCGAGCTGCGCATAATATATTTTGGGTTGTTTACCATTTCTGGCATTATCATATCTCATGGTATTATCGATTATTGACGTTGGACTCCAACTATCTTCCGATCTCGTCGCTACTTTTAACTTTAGGTTAGGTTAGTTACATATTGAGTACATGGGGTCAATTGTACTCAAACTACACTTTTGCACCTTGTGTGCAGATCTTGGAGCTGATGTTGTTGTGAATTGAGGGAGCTGGCATTCAAGATGTACCTGCGTTCCGGTTATACCTTTCACTTGTACTTGGTAGCATAGATTTGCAAATCCGTTGATATATATATTTCAGGCAGATGATGCATTAATTTTGTATAAGCTTTTGTAAAATTCTAAGTCATAAAAGCTCATGATTTGTGCTACCAATCCATGGGATTTTGTATAGAAATTAAGTTATTTTTACTCATTGACTCATATTATTCTCATTTGAGTTGCGTTGAATATTATTTGGCTTAACTAGAGGGTTGGATTAGGTGTCATCATGACTAGTTGGATTTTGGGTCGTGACAACTTGGTATCAGAGCTCTAGGTTCATAGGTTCTACGAGTTATGAGAAATTGTTTGGTAGAATCTTGCAGATCAGTATGATGACATCCATACCTATCTTGGAGTGGCTAAAAGGAATGTAGGATAAACTTACCATCTTTCTTTCCTTATCTTGTGCCATTAATTCTGCCTGAAGCGTATCTCTTTGCATTCCTTCCTCTAACTCGTATGTTATGTGAGCGCTTGCTATCACCTGTGCATCAGCGACTTGTGTTTCCATGGATGAGCTGCAAGATGTATTTCTTGTGTTTTGGTGATGGGCCAGTCTGGAGGACTTGAGGCCAGGTGTAGACTACAACTTGGGCTCGGTAGTTTCAGTTGTGCAAGCATATGCTTTTGGACTTATATGTCGGTAGTGCCCCAAGGAATGGAATTTATGGCTCGGTGTGTTGTTGGATGGATATATTATGAGTATGATGTGACTACGGGATGTGTTAAGATGGTTTGTATGTGACAAGAAGAGTATTCTTGGAACGTGAAAAGGACTCTTGGGTGCTTCGTTTATCTCTTGATGTATTGCACAATCTCGAGTTATGAGCGTGTTGAAAGATCTTTCGTGTTCTTCATTTGTGGTATGTTCTTATGTCTTGTTGACGAGTTCAGACTCGGGAAGATTTAGTGATTAAATAGTGGTTTTGGCAATGGTAGGGTGTAAAGAAATGCTAGTTTAAATTTAAGATGGTAGGTTATCACCTACAGGGTAGTCCACGGATGTGTGATTCTTATGATTTTTTCAAGATAGTTTCTTTCTACCAATGGGTTCTATGTGCTGCAATTTGAGTTTGGATCGGTGGAGGAAATTGACTTGACTGGCACGAGGATGAATGTGAGCTTAGTAGATGATTTGAGGTATTTCATGATTTCTGTTACATGAGTTCATGAAGGATTTGGCTGAATTATGGTGTGAGATAATGGAAGTTATGGGTTAAAGGTATTGTGGGCTATCAGATGTTATGATGTCTTCAAGCCAAGTAGGGGATTCTCTATCAACAATTTGATTGCATGATTATATGTTATATGAGTTTTGGTGTGAGGCATACTTGTGGATCGGTTATAACCTGCAGAGGTTATTTCAAGGATGATTTGAGTAAGAACATTTCTGGATGCATGAGGTATTATAATTTGCAAGTATATGGAATTCATGGAACGATTCCGGCTTGTTATTCGTGTGGAGGTAGTGTTCGTGGAGTAGGATTCACTTAGTTTCTTAGAGATATGGGTTACTTATTAAGGTATTTGTGTGCTAATAGAGCACAAATTGTTTGTTCCGTGTTGGTGGTACATGAGAAATTATAGTAAAGTTTATGACTCTTGAAAGGTTCTAATGAGTTAAAGATTGATATGTGGTATTTGAGGAATTTATGGATTTTAAAAAGGCTAAGATATGAGATTTACATTGGATGATGTTGAGATTCGCTGTATTTCTGTATCATTATGGATTCTACATCTCAGTATTAGATAGATCAAGGAAATAACTTTTGATTCACATAAGGTCTCTTCAGAGTGCGTTTCTCAGATGCGATATTTTGGGTGCTTGAGAGGAGATACAACGTCTTATGCTCTGTTGGGCGACGTGGTTTCATGCTAGGATTTCTTTTAGTGTGCTTTGGGTTAAGTATTGTAGTGTACTAGCAAGGAGAAGTGTTAACTTGAAGGTAATTCAGAGGGAACTCAGAGAAATAGGACAGCTTGGTAGAAGGTTGGATCAACATGGTAATGAAAATGATTGGTTCTCTTCGTTCTTCGGAAGTGGTGAGGTTTCATCGATGTTTTGTGTCAATACTTCTGAGTTTGGATATCTACATGATTGCTTGAGTGAGAGGAATTAAGTTAGATGGTTTGGTTGTGTGAAAATGTATTTCAAAGAGTTTCCAATAAATTTTACCATGACTTGGGTCAATTGTGTTCTACATGCATGATTAGTATGATGCGTGTTGTGGTTTTCTCTTATATGGGGGTCGAGTGGAAGGTTTGTGGATGATGGAATAACTATCCTACTTATGATGTAGAGTGTAAATGGGATTCTCGTGCTTTCATATGATGGCATGATAGATGCAGTGTGGCGTGTGGGATTGAGGTTTGCATGCACAAGATTGCAGTTTGGATTTGAAGGGAAGACCATGAGTTCCAGACAACATGGTTAGTTTCAAATATTTAGAAGAATGTTGGCACTACTTTGATATCACCCGAGAAGAGCGTGTATTTCAAAAAGGTGCACTATGTTTTGACATGCAGATGATAGATTGGTATTACGGTAATTGCCTGGTTGATCAACTGTTGATTTTTCGATTTTGCTATGTGTTACAAATGAATTATGGAAATATATCTCATGGGATGAATGTGTATGAGATATGTGTTAGTCATTCAATTGGTGAATTTGAGATTAGACATGGTGATTCGTGTATTCTGGGGATTTGGAGACTAGGAGTTCTCAAAGGTAGGTTGTTCCCTAGTTGCAGCGTGTGAAGGTATGGTCAAAGTTAGAAAGCTGATATTATATGTTATGGCTAGGTTATTGTGGACTTTTGGAGGGTCAATTATATGTTTGTTGATAATCAAAATTGATTCCAGGGGTTTTTTGGCAGGCCTACAGAGGATGTGTATTCTATATCAGATAAGGTATGTTTACTCAACACTACTATTATTGAGGTGGTGTGTCATTCGGTTAGAGTTGAGATTGTTCGTGTTCTGATATGTTCTATGTATTACACTTCTATGCTACGACGGGTTGTGATTTGTTGGTTATTTGCACATATGATGCGTATCTATTTAGGCCTTGTGGTGAAATTTGAGCGAGATGATTCTTGGGGTGTGGAATGGTTGATTGCGCTCTGGTTATGAGTTTTCCTATTTATGGTATATTGTTCTATCTATTTATCTATGATTATGGTCATGCACATCGTGTGTTTGCTATTGATTTGCGTATGGTTGCTGATTTTCAGCATTATGGATCGAGGTATTTCATGTGGACCGACGTTTGGATAGGGTTACAAATCGCAATGGAGTTATGTTGGTATGTGATCCTTTGTAATGATTGTATTTATTTTGGATCCCATTTGTGTGATGGATTAAAAGCATAACACTTGTGGTGGTACCTGTTGAGCTTGTAGAAAAGTTCTCTCATTTGATTCTCTGTCAATTTTTGGGGTATATTAGAGTTGTTGCTTGTTTGGTGCAAATATTTTCGGTATGTGGCTATAGAAGGTATTGGTGTGGCATGTCGGTTTAGCAGCTTGCACTAGATAAGGTAAGGTTAATGAACCTGAAAAGAGTGCTATCGGATTAGATTTAAGGTATGTTTAGATGGATAACGTCATTTGTCAGCTCATCGTTTAGCAATGGTTCTTATCTGGTGAGAAATCTCCACGACTTGTTGATTTGATGAGCGGTAATAAGTTTCTGCTTGTTGTTTTCATCATTGATTGTGTACGAAGGTCTAGAACAAGGTTTTGTTCGATACGAGATTCGTTACCGGTACCAAGTTTGCTATTGAGTAGCTATTATGGTAGGAAGTTATTGCTATGGGTATCTGAGTTATGTAGAATACCATGGATTACATCTTGGGTTTTAGTTATGGATTGATTCAGCTTTTTCAAACTTATACAATGTATAGATGTAAGAATTGGAACTTGTAAAGGATTCAGAATATTGGAGATTTGATTTTGAGATTTATGGGCTAAGGTTGAAGTAAGGATCTTCAATTAGCTTGTATTATAAAGATTATATGGATTGGGGTGACGTGGGATCACCCATGGGTATAGGTGTGGTGAGTTTATACAGTGATTTGATAGCGGTGGAACGACTCTTGTCAAGTTAAAGGACGAACGTTTGCCTAAGTGGGGAGCGACCCGACCGATTGTTTTGAGAATTTTCATTCAGCTTAGTGGTTTGACGTCATGAGTAGCTTAATATGGTGTATTATGACTTGCATGTATTGTCTATTTTGGTCTTTAAGTTGTTCAGAATTATTATAGAAAAATGATTCATAAATAGGAAATTTAACTTGGAAGAGTTTACCAAGTTTGACTTTGGTGTATTTAACCTCAGATCGGAGTTTTGATGAACCTTTGAGGTTCGGGTGATTTTGGAGTTGGGCGTATGCCCAGATTTGCATTTGGAGACGTCTAGAGGGTTTTGGCCATAATCGGCGAAAGTTGACTATGTGAGGTTTGGAATATTCATAAGTTTGATAAGGAGTTGAATTCAATGTTATCATGCTCAGATAGTTGTTCCGGGAGTTGGAATATATTCATTATGTCATTTGAAACTTGTTTGCAAAACTTAAGGTCATTCCGAGTTGATTTGATGAGGTTCACAAGAGTTTTGAAAGTTGAAAGTTCATCAAGTTTGGTTTGAGGTGCGATTTGTGATTTTGATGTTGTTATGTGTAATTTGAGGCCTAGAGTAGGTCTGTGTTATGTTTTGGGACTTGTTGGTATATTCAGACGAGGTCCCGAGGGGCTCCGGTGAGTTTCGGATGGGTTTCAGACCATTCTGGGCCATGTTAGTTTTGCTGGTTTCTGCTAATTTTTGGTGGTTCATTTCTTCTTTGTGTTAGCGTCCCTGTCTTCACATTCGCGAAGTGTTAGTGGTGATCTTCTTCGCATTCATATCCCTGTCTTGGCATTCACGTAGTATTGAGATGGGTTGGGCATATCATTATGGATTCCTCTTCGCGTTTGCGTTCACGTTCACGTTCGCATTTGGGATGGTATGGTAGTGTATTCTTCGCGGTCGCGAGGGTTATTCTGCGAAGCGTAGCATTATTTTTTGGTAGTGTAGTTTGTGCATCGCGATCGCGAGGGTACGATCGCGTAGGGTACCACTAGGCAGAGTGTATAAGTACTCTATTTTGGACCTTGAGCTCATTTTATCACCTTGAGTGGATTGATGACTCATGTGGGCCATAGATCCGTGTTGTGAGTTATGTTGGATCAGGTTGCATGCTGCAACAATTATATTGATATTGAGGTGACACGTATGCCAAACCCTATATTGGGCTAAGTGATACTGATTTTAAGGCTACGCGTGCACTAGGCCATATTGACTTATGATTAGTGCTTGGGTAGGATACGCCCCTCCGAAGTGTGACATACCAACAGTGGGCGCAGGAATAATGTTTCATATATGTGATTGGATTAGGGCGTTGATGCCAGGTACCCGTATAGTCCTGAGTGTTGATGTGTGTGATGGTTAGGGCCTTATGCCAGGCACCGTGATCTTGATAAGTGTGGTTATTCTTGTTGATTTCACTGTAATGATATTGAGTTGACATGAATATTTGACATGTAGGCGTAGAGATGCATTTTTCTTATGCCAGACGGTAATATGACATTTGATGATTTTACATGAATATTTGACAGGCATAGAGATGCATCTTCCTCATGCCAGACGGTAATATGACATTTGAATATTTGACATGTATATTTGACAGACATAGAGATGTATATTTCTTCTGCTAGATGGTATATGATAATCTATGACTTGACATGTATATTGACAGATAGGCATATAAATGTACTTTTCTCATGCTAATTGGTAAACGAAAATTCTTATCTGGTGTTGTGAGTTGGAAAACACAGTTTTCTTGATTAATTCATGTTTAGTTGATTTCAGTGGTAAGATTTGGACTTTGACTGTCGTACTTAAAAAACATGTATTCTCTCGTAACAGTGATCGAGACGAGCATAATTATTTCTTGGTTGTTTACTGTCACGACCCCAAATCATAACAGGTCGTGATGACGCCTATCGTGGAACTAGGCTAGCCACTATCACATAACTACGCAACTCCTTTAATAAAATTTACCAAAATTCATCAATAGTAAGTATAAAATCTTCTAAGTCTTTAACAAATCATAATATAATCTAACAGTCTAAAACCATTCCCCAGAACTGGAGTCAACTGATCACGAGTATCTAAGAATAGTACTAACACTGCTAATGTCATAAAATAATATCTCAGAATAAAATACTAAATACTACTGAAGGAAGAGAAATGGAGAAGCTGAGGACGCTGAACAACTACCTCGAAATCCCGAATGTTGATGATGAACGAACTCAGATGGCTACTGCTCAGAACCAGTACCTGGATCGACACACAGAGTTGCAGGGAGTAATGATGAGTAAACATCTAGTACATATGGTTGAAAACAAGTTTCCGTAAAAATCCTTGGAACAAGTATATTCTCAAATGTTTCTTAGTGAACTCCCAAAAATCTCAGTATTAAAAATGAAGTGAATCATAATCAAAAGCTTAGCAAGAAATCATTATAAATTGTCCCTCGGGCCAAATCATCACTCATAATCCGTCACTCAGCACCTCACCATTACTCAGTAACAGTCACTCAGCATCTTACAGTCACTCATACCTCCCAATCACTCGTCACTCGCACTCAATAGGTACCTGCGTTCACTGGGGGTGTGTACAGACTCCGGAGGGGCTCCTACAGCCCAAGCGCTATAAACAGCCAAATCATGGCATCAATCACTCAGGCATTCGGCCTCTCTCATATCATAATTATCCTCACAACATTGGCTCTCGGCCTCACTCAGTCAGACACTCTAAACACGCCACTCAGGTCATATATAAACGAGGTTCTCGACCGAAAACAGTATTTCATTTCAAGAAATAACAATTTCAACAAATCTGAGTGTCAACAATTTAACAAGAAGGGCTGACTGTAAAATCATGATCAAAATAGTGAGAATATCAGAAAATAGCCCCCAAGGAGTTAAAAAAGATCGACACTAGGCCCCAAATATGGCTTATAGCCCAAATATATTGAAACATAGTAATATTATTTAACATATACTTTAAAAGATGTTTCGCAACTCAATAGTTGCCTCAAAAGGAACATATTTCCAAATTTCCAATTCGTGCACGCCCCATACTCGTCATCCAGTGTGTGTGTCACTCCAAAATCGTGAAACGATGTAAAGTCTGGGGTTTCATACCCTCAGGACATGATTTAAAGACACTACTTACCTAAAACTAGCCTGAAAAGCTACTCTACAACATGTTTGCCCCTCGAATCAATTTCCGAGGGCTCCAAATCTATCAAGTTCAGATATTTCACATCAATTTATGCTAGGGAGATGAAACTCAATATAAAATCTCAACTTTAAGCACAAAACTCGAAATTAGCCAAAACCCGACCCCCGGGCCCACGTCTTAGAACTCGACACAATTTATACCAAAACGGTCCTCATAATATCACGAGACCGTACATATAAAGAACGCTAAAATCGAAGTTCAAATGACCCGTCAAATCACCCTTAAAAGGTCTCTTAAACTCAAGCCCTAGTTCTCCCCTTTTCCACTGATTTTCCCCTATTAAACACTATTAATTTGGTCCTTAATAACATATAATCGAGTTAATGAGTCCAAAAATCTTACCTCAATGAAGAACAAACGCGTCCCTCTTCAAAAACCCTCAAAAAGATCTAATCCCGTTTTAAAATGGTGGAAAAGCGAACAAGGGTTGCGGATGGGCTTTTTATATACTGCCTAGGCATTTATTCACTGCGATCGCGGGAGTTCCCACGCGATCGCGAAGAGAAAACTCACTGACCCCCGATTTTATTCACTGCGATCGCAACATATGCCCTTCGATCGCGATGCTTAGACTTCCTGACTTATGCTATCACGGCCAGCTTTATGTGATCGCATAGAGTAATTTCCAATACCTCGCTACCACTCCAGATTCTTCTATGCGATCGCGACTCTGGACCCGCGATCGTGATGCGCAGCCTCACCACACTACACGATCGCATCCCTGAATCTACGATAGCGAAGAACAAATTCACCCTTGCCACCAATAATCCTACACGATCACGAATGAATCTCTGCGATCGCGTACAAGGACACCAGCAACAGAACACCGTATTTTTCAGCAGACTCCTAAGACCAAAAATGCCCGTTTGATCATACGAAACACACCCGAGGCCCTCGGGGCCTCAGCCAAACCTACCAACCTATCCCATAACATCATTAAAACTTTGTCGAGCCTTCCAAAGGCCAAACAATAACACAAAAATACCATCGAATTCAAGCCTATGAACTTTGAAATTCTTAAATTCTACCAACGATGCCGAAACCATCCAAAACACATCCGATTGACCTGAAATTTTGCACACATATCCAAAATGACATTACAAACATGTTCCAACTTCCGTATTCCATTCCGACCCCGATAGCCTATCTTCCATTGCCGACCGGAAATCACCAAAAACTAACTTTCGCCAATTCAAGCCTAATTCTACACCGGACATCACAAAAACATTCCAAACACACTCCTAAATCCCAAATCACCTAACGAAGCTATCCGAACCGTAAAATCTGCATTCCGAGATTGTTAACCAAAAAGTCAACTCCCAGTTGACTTTTCCAACTATAAAGCTACTTTTAGAGACTAAGTATCTCAATTCTCACTACAACCATTCTGAACCCGAGCCAACCGACTCTAACACATCATAAACAGTATAACCAACCTATTACAAGGCAAAAGCAGTAAATATAATGCAGATTCTACGGAACGACCGACCGGGTCGTTACATTCTCCCCCTTTTAAACAAATGTTCATCCTCGAACGGGTCTAGAAACATACCCGGGGTCTCAAACAAGTGAGGATATTTGCCCTGTATCTCCCGCTCGGTCTCCCAAGTAGCCTCCTCCACTAGTTGACCTCTCCACTGCACCTTCACTGAAGCTATATCCTTATACCTCAACTTTCATACCTGACAACCCAAATTGGCCACCGGCTCTACCTCATATGACATATCCCCCTCGAGCTGAACTGTGCTGAAGTCTAACACGTGAGACGGGTCACCAATATACTTCCGAAGCATCGACACATGGAATACCGGATGAAACTCGATAAGTTGGGTGGAAAGGCAAGTCTATAAGCCACCTCTCCAACCCTTTGAAGTACCTTAAAAGGCCCAATGAACCGGGGACTCAACTTTCCTCTCTTCCCGAATCTCGTAACACCCTTCATGGGGGACACCTTCAGCAGTACCTTCTCTCATACCATGAAAGACACATCCTGAACCTTCCGTCCGCATAGCTCTTTTTCCTAGACTGTGCCGTGCGAAGTCACTCCTGAATCTACTTCACCTTCTCCAACGCATCCTGAACCAAATCTGTGCCCTACACCTCCTACCATATAAAGCCTCATACGGGGCCATCTGAATACTGGACTGGTAGCTATTATTATATGCAAACTCTGCGAGTGGAAGACACTAGTCCCATCAAACCCCGAAATCAATCACACAGGCACGCAATATGTCCTCCAAAATCTGAATAGTCCGCTCTGACTGCCCATCAGTCTGAGGATGAAATGTAGTGCTCAACTCTACCTAAGTACCCAAACCTTTCTGCATGGCTCTCCAAAATTGAGATGTGAACTGAGTACTTCTGTCAAAAATGATAGAAAATAGAACCCCATGCAATCGGACAATCTCTCTGATGTAGATCTCAGCTAAACGCTCCGAAGTATAAGTAGTACCAACAAGAATGAAGTGCGCGGACTTGGTCAGCCGATCCACAATGACCCATATAACATCAAACCCCTTCACAGTCCATGGAAGCCAAACTACAAAATCCATGGTGATCCGCTCCCACTTCCACTCCGGGATATCTAACCTCTAAAGTAATCCACCTAATCTCTGGTGCTCATACTTGACCTGTTGGCAGTTGAGCCATCGTGCTACATACTCCACAATATCTCTCTTCATCCTCCTCCACCAATATTGCTGTCTCAGATCCTGGTACATTTTTGCGGCACCCGGATGGATGGAATACCACGAGCTGTGGGCCTCTACTAATATTAAATCTCGAAGCCCATCCACATTGGGCACGCAAATACGACCCTGCATCCTCATAACCCCATCATCACCAATAGTCACATCTCTGGCATCACCTCTACGGACCCTGTCCTGAAGAACTAATAAGTGCCGGTCATCATACTGGGGTCACTCTACTGTTAAAAGGTAAGCTAGACTCCCCAAAATCTCAGCTCTGCGACTCAGGGCATCGACCACTACATTAGCCTTTCCCGGATGATACAAAATAGTGAGGTCATAATCCTTGAGAAGCTTTAACTACCTTCTCTGACACAAATTCAAGTCCTTCTGCTTCAACAGATATTGGAGACTACGAATATCGGTGAAAATCTCACACTGTACCCCATACAAATAATGGTGCCAAATCTTCAAGGCATGTACAATGGAAGCTAACTCAAGATCGTGCACTGGATAATTCTTCTCGTGCACGTTTAACTGTCTAGATGCGTAGGCACTCACCCTACCGTCCTGCATCAGTACCACACCTAAGCCAACTCTAGAAGCATCACAGTAGACTGTATAAGAACCCGAACCCATAGGAAAAACCAATACCGGAGATGTGGTCAATTCTAACTTGAGCTTCTGAAAGCTCTCCTCACACTCATCAGACCATCTGAATAGAGCACTCTTCTGGGTCAATCTGGTCAAGGGCGAAGCAATAGAAGAGAACCTTTCTACAAAGCGACGGTAATATCCCGCCAAACTAAGGAAACTCCTAATCTCTTTAACTGAGGACGGTCTAGGCCAACTCTGCACCGCCTCAATCTTCTTCGGATCAACCTGAATACCCTCACTAGACACCATGAGCCCGAAGAAAGCTACTAAATCAAGCCAAAACTCACACTTGGAGAACTTTGCATAAACCTTATCCTCTCACAACCTCTGTAACACAACCCTCAAATGCTGAGCATGCTCTTCCTGTCTACGAGGATATACCAGGATGTCATCAATGAACACAATGACGAAAGAATCAAGGTAAGGCTGGATCACACTGTTCATCAAATGCATGAACGTGGCTGGGGAATTGGTCAGCCCAAATGACATAACCAGAAACTCTTAATGACCATATCTGGTACTGAAAGCAGTCTTCAGAATGTCAGAATCCCAAATCTTCAACTGATGATACCCGGACCTCAAGTCAATCTTGGTGAACACTCTAGTTCCCTAAAGCTGGTCAAACAAGTCATCAATACGAGGAAAAGGATACAGGTTCTTCACCGTAACATTGTTCAGTTGGCAATAGTCAATACATATGCGCATAGAGCCATCCTTATTCTTCACAAACAACACCGGTGCACCCCAAGGTGACACACTAGGCCGAATGACCCCCTATGTAAGAGTTCCTGAAGCTGCTCTTTCAATTCTTTCAACTCCGCTGGTGCCATATGATAGGGTGGAGTAGAGATAGGCTGGGTGCCTGGCACCAAGTCAATACCAAAATCAATGCCCCTGTCAAGTGGCATACCTCGCATATCTACAGGGAATACGTCCGAGAAATCACGGACCACAGGAACTTAATCAACAGATGGAGTCTCACTACTAACATCCCTCACAAAAGCAATATAAGATTCACATACTTTCTCAACCATACGCTGAGCCTTCAAGTAAGAGATCATCCTGCTAGGCACATACTCAATAGACCCTCTCCACTCAACTCTCGGAACTCCGGGCATAGCCAATGTCACGGTCTTAGCGTGACAATCAAGAATAACATAACATGGGGATAACCAATCAATGCCCATTATCACATCAAAATCAACCATGCTGAGTAAAAATAAGTCCACTCGGGTCTCTAGAGCCCCAATAGACACCACATACGACCGATACACACGGTCCATGACAATAGTGTCGCCCATCGGAGTCGACACATGAACAGACGTAACTAAAGACTCACGAGGCATATCCAGGAAGTGAGAAAAATATGACGAAACATAAGAGTATGTGGAACCGGGGTCAAATAAAGCCAAAGCATCACTGTGACAAACTGAGATAGAACCTGTAATCACCACATCGGAGGCCATAGCATCAGGCTTAGCTGGGAGTGCATAGATACGTGGCTGGCCTCCAGCTACTCGACCTCCCCTTCTAGGGCGGCCTCTAGCTGCCTGACCACCACTTCTAGTTGCCTGGGTAGGTGGTGAAGTAACTGGGGCTAATGCCGAGGGCTGAACCCTCTGCTGAGATGAACTACCACGACGACGAGGACACTGCCTCCATAGATGCCCAAACTCTCCACACTCAAAACAATTACCTGGAGCTGGAGATGGGGACTGAAGGAAACCCCTGCCACCAGGATTGCTACTGGATGAACCATGCATAGAAGAACCCTGAAATGATGATGTTCTGGAGGAGCTCTGAGCTGGAAGGGCATCAAAGGATGAACGGCCCGGATGGGAGCTGCGGGGACCCTGCCCCGAAGATGCACCACTATAAGCTAGGCGAGCTTGATGAGGAGGTCTAAATGGGCGACCTCTACTGTGCTGAAACTGTCCTCGGGAAGGGGCACCACTGAAGCTACCTGATCCCCGAGGCCTCTTGGCCTCCCTCTCCCCACATACCTGTCTGCAAACCGACTCAATATCCCAAGAAATGTCAACAACCTGCTCGAATGTAGCTCCAAACACTCTCTCCCTGGTCATCAAAATCCAGAGCTATTACGTGAGGCCATCAACGAACCTCCTGATCCTTTCCCTATCAGTAGGGACTAACTCAGTGGCATGCCGAGCCAACTCAGAAAATCGCATCTCGTACTATGTAACTGACAGATCTCCTTGGCGCTGTTGTTCAAACTGCCTGCGCTGCTCCTTTTTGTGGGACTGAGGAACATAATTCTTGAAAAAGATCGTGGAGAATTGCTGCCAAGTGAGGGGTGCTGAACCAACCGGCCTACGCCTCTCAAATTCCTCCCACCAAGTGAAAGCAGCACCCGCAAACTGAAATGTAGCAAACGAGACCCCACTGGTCTCCAGAATACCAGCAGTACGGAGTATCCTCTGGCACTTATCCAGAAAACTCTGGGCATCCTCGCCCTCTGTGTCGCTGAAAGTCGGAGGCTGAAGTCTACTGAACCTCTCCAGCCTACGCTGCTCATCCTCGAGCATAGCTGGGACCACATAGTCTTGAACTTGAGCAACCGGTTGGGCTGGGACTGCTCCCGACACCTGAAAACCCTATACAACCTGCTCAGGTGTCTGGGCAGCTGGAGTCTGAGTGCCTCCCCCGACCTGAGATGTAGCGGTAGTAGTAGACATAGCAACTGCCTGAGCCAAACTGGTACACACTGTCAAGATCTGAGCCAGGGTCTCCTGAAGACCCGGTATGACAATAGGCACTGCCGGTGCTTGACCCTATCCCGCTGGGGCACCCTCGGCGGGAACCTGATCCTGAATAGTAAGTGGATCCACTAGTACAGCCCCGACTGCTGCACGGGCTGGTCCCCTAACTCCACCACGGCCTCGACCCCTCGTGGGTCCAGGTGGTGTCTGGTCACCCTGATCCGTAGCGCGTGTCCTCACCATCTGTGAGAGAATGAAACAATAGGAGTTTAGATTTCAAGAACCAATAGAATGGCACGACAAAGTTCAAGAAAATGAGATTTTTTCTAAGAGTTTTGTAGCCTCTCGAAGATAAGTACAGACTTCTTCGTACCAATCCGCAAGACTCTACTAAACCTGCTCATGACCGTTGAGTCCTATGTAACCTAGAGCTCTGATACCAACTTGTCACGACCCCAAATCCTAACAGGTCGTGATGGCGCCTATCTTGGAACTAGGCTAGCCACTATCACATAACTACACAACTCCTTTAATAAAAATTACCAAAATTCATCAATAGCAAGTATAAAATCTTCTAAGTCTTTAAAAAATCGTAATATAATCTAACAGTCTAAAACCATTCCCTAGAACTGGAGTCAACTGATCACGAGCATCTAAGAATAGTACTAACACTGCTAATGTCATAAAACAATGTCTCAGAACAAAATACTAAATACTAAAGGAAGGAAAATGGAGAAGTCGTGGGCGCTGAACAACTACCTCGAAATAATGAATGTTGACGTTGAACGAACTCAGATGGCTACTACTCAGGACCAGTACTTGGATCTGCACATAGAGGTGCATGGAGTAATTATGAGTACGCCAACTTAGTAGAAATGAAAATAAATCAAACCTGAAGATAAGAATCACACAATACCAAACATCAATTCACACATAGGAAAAATAATGAGTCTTAATAAAGTAAACATCTAGTATATATGGTTGAAAACAAGTTTCCGTAAAAATCCTTGGAACAAGTATATTCTCAAATGTTTCTCAGTGAACTCCCAAAAATCTCAGTATTAAAAATGAAGTGAATCATAATCAAAAGCTTAGCAAGAAATCATTATAAACTGTCCCTCGGGCCAAATCATCACTCATAATCCGTCACTCAGCACCTCACCATTACTCAGTAACAGTCACTCAGCATCTTACAGTCACTCATACCTCCCAATCACTCGTCACTCGCACTCAGTAGGTACCTGCGCTCACTGGGGGTGTGTACAGACTCCGGAGGGGCTCCTACAGCCCAAGCGCTATAAACCGCCAAATCATGGCATCAATCACTCAGGCACTCGGCCTCTCTCATATCATAATTATCCTCACAACATTGGCCCTCGGCCTCACTCAGTCAGACACTCTCAACACGCCACTCGGGCCATACATAAATGAGGTTCTCGACCCAAAACAATATTTCATTTCAAGAAATAATAATTTCAACAAATCTGAGTGTCAGCAATTTAACAAGAAGGGCTGAGTGTAAATTCATGATCAAAATAGTGAAAATATCAGAAAATAACCCCCAAGGTGTTAAAACAGATCGGCACTAGGCCCCAAACATGGCTTACAACCCAAATATATCAAAACATAGTAATATTATTTAACATATACTTTATAAGCAGTTTCGCAACTCAATAGTTGCCTCAAAAGGAACATATTTCCAAATTTCCAATTCGTACACGGCCCACACTCGTCATCCAGTGTGTGTTTCACTCCAAAACCGTGAAAGGATGTAAAGTCCGGGGTTTCATACCCTCAGGACAGGATTTAAAGACATTACTTACCTCAAACTAGCTCGAAAAGCTACTCTGCAACACGCTTTTCCCTCGAATCAACTTCCATGTCCTCCAAATCTATCAAGTTCAGATTTTTCACATCAATTTATCATAGGGGGATGAAACTCAATCTAAAATATCAACTTTATGCACAAAAGCCGCAATTAGCCAAAACCTGACCCCCGAACCGATGTCTCGAAATTCGACACAATTTATACCAAAACGATCCTCATCATCTCACGAGTCCTTATATATAAAGAACGCTGAAATCGAAGTACAAATGACCCCTCAAATCACCCTTAAAAGGTCTCTTAAACTCAAGCCCTAGTTCTCCCTTTTTTCACTGATTTTCCCCAATTAAACACTGTTAATTTTTTCCTTAATCACATATAATCGAGTTAATGAGTCCAAAAATATTACCTCAATGAAGAACAAACGTGTCCCTCTTCAAAAACTCTCAAAAAGCTCTAATCCTGTTTAAAAATGGTGGACAACTGAACAAGGATCGCGGATGGGCTTTTTATATACTGCCCATGCGTTTATTTACTGCGATCGCGGGAGTTCCCAGGCGATCGCGAAGAGAAAACTCACTTACCCCCAATTTTATTCACTGCAATCGCAACATATGCCCTGCGATCGCGATGCTTAGACTTCCTGACCTATGTGATCGCGACCAGCTCTATGCGATCGCATAGAGTAATTTCCAATACCTCACTGCCACTCAAGATTCTTCTATGCGATCGCGACTCTGGACTCGCGATCGTGATGCACAGCCTCACCACACTACGTGATCGCATCCCTGACTCTGCGATCGCGAAGAACTTATTCACCTTTGCCACCAACAAGCCTACGCGATCGCGAATGAATCTATGCAATCGCGTATAAGGAGACGAGCAACAGAACACCGGATTTTTCAGCAGACTCCTAAGACCAAAAATGTCCTTTTGATCATCTGAAACATACCCGAGGCATCCGGGACCTCAACCAAACCTACCAACATATCCCATCGAATTCAAGCCAATGAAAGTTAGTCGAGCCTTTGAAACGCCAAAAACAACACAAAAATACCAAAACCACATCGAATTCAAGCCAATGAACTTTGAAATTCCTAAATTCCACCAACGATGCCCAAATCATCCAAAACACATCCGATTGATCTGAAATTTTGCATCCGACCCCGATAGCCTATCTTCCACTGCCGACCGGAAATCACCAAAAACTAACTTTCGCAAATTCAAACCTAATTCTACACTGGACATCACAAAACTATTTCGAACACACTCCTAAGTCCCAAATCGCCTAACGAATCTATCTGAACCGTAAAATCCACATTCCGAGATCGTTTACCAATAAATCAACTCCCAGTTGACTTTTCCAACTATAAAACTACTTTTAGAGACTATGTGTCTTAATTCTCACTACAACCATTCTGAACCCGAGCCAACCGACTCTAACACATCATAAATAGTATAACCAACCTATGACAAGGAAAAAGCAGTAAATATAATGTAGATTCTACGGAACGACCGGCCAGGTCGTTACATTTACCGTTTTCGGCATTATCATATCTCATGTTATTATCAATTATTGATGTTGGACCCTGAATATCTTCTGAGCTCATCAATGCTTTTAACCTAAGGTTAGGTTTGTTACTTATTGAGTAAATATGATCGATTGTATTCATACTACACTTCTGCACCATGCATGCAAATCTTGGAGCTGATGTTGCTGTGAATAGCGGGAGCTGGCATTGAAGATGTACCTCCGTTTCGATTATAGTTTCCAGTTTTCCTTGGTAGCTTTAGATTTTCAAATCATTTCATATAAGATTTTGTAAAAATCTAAGTCTTAGAAGCTCATGATTTGTACTACCAATCCTTGGATTTTACTCATTGACTCATATTATTCTCATTTGAGTTGTGTTGAATATTATTTGGCTTACCTAGTGGGTTGAGTTAGGTGCCATCACGATTAGTTGGATTTTGGGTCATGAAAGCTAAGCTATGAAGTTCATTTCAAATTCTAGTTTTTTTGTAGTGGCTTTGATACTACTTGTTGTGATTGAAATAATAAGACATCACGCGAAGCTGATAAAGTAAACCTTGGAGATTTATCTCAAAAAATAATATTGTAATATGATCTGGTCAATTGACCTACAATCATATTAGAGGAGATGAACAATGTTCAGTTAACCATGTGTTATGTATTCATGAATAACCTACCAAGATCAACTGTATTGACGGAATAAGGTTTCATAGACATATTGTTATGCTACTAGACTAGTGCAAAAATATGTTATATTGATAATGCAAGGACTAGGTTTGCAGCAAACGTAGTACATAATCCTGATCAGATATGAAAATTCAGAATACCTATGCAAGTTGGATTCCTTAAGAAACATGTTTGCCCGCTACAAGAAAAATATTAGTCGGAGGAATTCGTGTTCGAAAATAATTCAATAATTATGGACATACTTGTATTACAGGAAAAGGTTTCAGGAGTTAGAAACAAATAAGGAAACCAAATCAAAATAGGAGAGGTTTTCCTTAATCGAAATTCTAGGCTTTGGAGCATTAGTTGGAGAAGATTTTCGGCCAACCTCACACCTATATAAAAAGACCTTCTATAGATATTCAAAACTCATGATATTCAAACTAATTCACAAAAGTATTCTTCGCAATAGCAATCCCATCAAGAAGGTGCTCTTGGAGATTAAAGCTGCTCAACTAAAAAACATGTTACAGAAGATGAAGTTGTTGAAAGTTCTTTAGTTGTTTAGGTTGAGAGAATTATTCAAAATTGTAACTTATGTAATTTTGAGAAATGTAATGATAGGTTAGTGTAGAAACTCTGAATGTTTTGTATTTTCTTCCTAACTAGAGTTAGTTTGATAAGGAGTACCTACATTTGGGTTGATTGTATGGGTTAGGGTACTAGAGTTAGTCCCCTTGGTTATAAAGCTGTAACCTAAAACTACGCATTGATGTTAGTGAAACTTTGAAGCAAATCCTACTGTGCTAGGTCATGGTCTTTTACTCCCTTGAGTAAGAAGGTTTTCCACATACTGCTACTGTGTTATTTGATTCCTGCACTATAATTTTTGTTTATGTTAGTTTAGTTAGTTCAAAGAACTAGGTTCTTTGAAATCACAAATTTGGGCAGACACAATTCAATCCCTTTTCTTGTGTTTGAGTGAACTCTTAAATAACAATTGGTGTCAGAGTGGGTTCTTTTATAAAAGTCTAACACCTTGGAAGGATCTATTATAGCTGCACCATCAGATACTAAGAAGGACAATCAACTGTTAGGACCACTATTCAATAGAAAATGCTATGGTTGGTGGAAGGAGAGGATGCATGACCTTTTTGAAGGAGAAGCGTTGGAGATTGGAATATTGTTAAAAAAGGCCCTAAGATTCTGATGCTAATCTATGACAAAGGTGTTCCCATTGGACCAAAGCCAAAAGACAAATATTTTGAAGAAGATGTCAAGCGAGTGCAAAAGAATGCTAAGGCCACAAAGATCATGATATGTGGCATCGGACCATATGAGTAAAATGGAACCTCAACATGTAGATATGAAAAACATATATGGGATGATTTGCAGTGTCCACAAGAAGGTACGCCCAATTTAAACAGTACAAGATTGACATGATAACTAGGCGGTATGAATTGTTTAAGATGAAAGAGAGGGAATCTGTTATGGAGATGCATACAAATCTTACATCTATAATCAATGCATTGATATCTCTTGGAGAAGTTATCCCCAGAACCAAATGGTAAGGAAAATTCTAAGCATACTACCACCATTCATGAGATAGCAAAGTTAATCCAATTACTAAAGCAAGGAATCTGAATACAAAGAGTCTTGATGATTTTATTAGTGATCTGGAAACCTATGAGCTAAAGCTGAATTCAGGATCATCTAGACCTTAGTCTATAGAACCTCACAAGGTCACGAACATGGTTCTTAAGACCATTCAGAAGCATGACCTTGAAGAAGATGACATGGCACTACTTACTAAACACTTTCAACAAATAATCGAGAAGTGCATATTTCTAAGAAAGGGAAGTTCATCCAAACCTAAAGTTATAGGAAAAAGCAATACATATGGATGCTACAAGTGTGGGAACACATATCACATCACTAAGGACTATTTTTTTGGAAGCTGAGTAGAAGAAGAACAATCCAGAAAAGGCAAAATAGCAGAAAAGAGACCGAGTTACTAGCGGCATAATGACCAAAAATACTATGGACAAGATTGTTAAAAGAGCATTGGCTGCTATGCAAACATCTTCAACTGATGAGTCTAATGATGAGGAAAGTGATAAAGATGATGAGTCCCTGATAGGCAAGGAAGATATAGATTCAGAACCCAAAGGTCTTCTTGATGTAATGTCAAACTCGGACTCTAATATTTATGATGAAGAAGCACCAAAGATAATTTTTTTAAGACATTAAAAAAAACATTCATACTTGTACTTGAAAACCCGATTTCTCTTTTTGAGTCATGATTGATGTATATCAAAAGATATATGTTGAAAATTACCAATTAATAATTGATTATGCTTTACATAGGATTTAAAATAAAGATCTATAAGTAAGTAAATGTAACGACCCGATCGCCCGTTTTGATTTTTAAAATTTTATTCAGTGCTTTGAAACTTCAAATGGCATCACATGGCATATTATGACATGCGTACATGATTGGTTTTTATTTTCGAGCGGCTCAAAAATTATTTGATAGGGTTATTATCAATGTGGAAGCTTTGAGTTAGAAGAGTTGACCTTTACTTTGGAATAAACAACCTCGAAATCAGAATTTTATGATTTTAATAGGTTTGTATGGTAATTTTGGACTCGGGCGTATGTTAGAATTTGAATTTGGATGTTCTTAGAAAACTTTGGCTTTATTAGTCAAAAGTTGGTAGTTTGAAGAATTGGAGAGTTCATAGGTTTGACCGGGAGTTTACTTTGATGTTATCCGACTCCTATTAGGTTTTTGAGGCCTTGTATAGGTTCGTTTGATTGATTGGAACTTGTGTACAAAGTTTGATTGTGATCCAGAATGTTTAAGTATGATTCGGATGCGTTCGGTGAAGTTTGAAGGTTTGTAAGTTAAGGGAATACTTGTGATCTTCTATTCTTCGTTTTGATGTTATTTATGATGAATCAAGATTTTGGATTAGGTGTAACAACCCAAGCAGTCAGTTTGAGCATTAGCACCTCGCTTGGTGATTTGAGGTCTTGTGTAGCTTTATATTATGTATTATGACTTGCATATATCGTTGGTTTTGGCTTTTAAGCGATTTAGGATTGGTTTAGAAGAGTGATCCTCATTTTAAAAGTTATAAGTTGGAAGAGTTGACCAAGTTTGACTTTTTTGTATTTGATCTCAAATCGGAGATTTGATGGTTCCGTTAGGACCGGATAATGATTTTGGACTTAGGCGTATTATCGGAATGGGATTCGGAGGTTCCTAGGTTGATTTGGCTCTTTTTGGCAAAAGTTGGCAATTAGAAGGTTTATAATTTTCCTAAGTTTGATCATGGTTTGAGTTTATGGCTATCAGGTTCAGATTTTTGTTTCCGGACTTGGAATAGGTCTCTTTTATCATGTAGAACTTGTTTGTAAATTTTGGTGTTATTCTGAGTCGAATTGATAGGAATCGTATGCATGATTGTGTTTCTAGCAATTCTTGAAGTTCATTGTGATTTTCATGTGTTTTGGTGTCCGATTCGTTGTTCTGGATGTTATCTTGGTGTTTTGATCGCGCGAGCGAGTTTGTATGGTGTTTATGTACTTGTGTGGATGTTTGGTGTAGAGACCCGGGGGCTCGATTGAGTTTCGAACGGGTTTCGGAGAATTTTTGATAAGGTTATGCTTTAGCTAGTGTTATGTCCTTGCATTTGCGAGGAATTGGTCGCATTTGCGACTACCGTATTTGAGAGATACTTCTCGATTTTGCAATGTTGGGCCTGGGAACCAGTCTTCGCATTTGTGATGCCTGATGGGTTCATATTTGCAATATATTTGTCACTTTTGCGAGAACGCAAGTTTCGCTTTTGCGAAGCCTTTGTCGCATTTGCGAAGGTTGCATTTAGGAACCTCTAATCGTAAATGTAACATCTGCAACTTGTTTATAGCTCGGTATTTCGGGATTAGCTCCATTTATCACATTTTTGAGCCTTCGACTCGATGGGAGGAAATTTTGAGGAGAGATTTTCATGCCTAATTGTTGGGGTAAGTAAGTTTGATCCATTTTTTATTACATAACATGATTATTTATGAGATTTAACATCTAAATCATGAGACTTGAAGAGACATGTGGGGGGTTTTTGTCTATGTTTTGGAAAATAAAATTTTGATATTTGTGAGTTGAATTGGACTCGAATTTAAAAACCAAACACATATTTGGAATCTATGGGCGATTGGAGTCAAGATCTACCCTTCGATTTGAGTTTTGACTGGGCAAGGCTGGGGTTTACTTTTGTTGACTTTTGAGAATTTTGTAAAGATCCTAGCTTTAATAATTGAAATTGGTTTCTCTTGCATTATTTGATGTTATTAAGCCAATTTGGTTAGATTTGAGCCACCCTGAGGTGAATTTTTAAAGGAAAAACATTTTTAGAGTATTGATTAAGGGCTTTTGAGGTAAGTATGTAGCCTAACCTTATGTTGGAAAACTTTGCCCGTAGGATTTGGTCTAATTGTATTGTTTGTACTATGCAAAGATGTGTGCATAACGTGACGAGTGCGTACACGGGCGTATATGTGTTAGTTATGTTAGGATATGACTTGAGGTTGATCTTATTTCCTTATCTTGACCGTGAGATGTCTACACTACATGTTACCTATTGTGGAGAATTACTTGACTTCTTATTCCATGTTAGAGATCATGTTTTAGGATTTTATTTCCTTAATTGGAAAAGTTGGGCGTTTGTGAAATTGTTGATATTTGGGTTAGCTGAATTCATGTTATATGTTGAACACCCATCCACTTTTCCTTTTTTATTGTCTGCGTGCACTACGTTGGCAGATTTGTGAGTTGATGTCTTGATTAAAATTGTTTGTTTGTTGTGATTTTGGAAGAAGTGGACTTGTTGAGAGGATTGTAAGGGTGTTTGCACGTGGTTCTGTCGTGGTATTGACAAGGCGGGATACTTGTTGATGCTCGTGTGGTAAGACAAGGAAGGCATTTATTTTATTTTTGCGCATGCGACGAGACAATGGGGCTATGTGGGGATAACATGTGATGGCCTTGGTGTCACACCCCAAAGCCGAGGGACGGGACCGGCGCCTAACCGAGTGACCCGGTCAAGCAAGCATGTTTAGCCTTTCCTATCCGACTCGTTTCTCCCAGTGTTTATAGCATACATTATTTACATGAGGTAGCAAGAGATAACTCAAAAGCATATATATACTTATAAAACTAAGTCCATTTTCCTCTTTCCCCATTGCCAACATTAGATCTTTTAAAACATACATACCAATTACAATGCTCGCAATACGGAATCACGGTTACGAGTAAATCCAACAACTACCCAAAATATATTCACAACCGACATAAGTTTCTACGAAGCCTCTAAGAGTACAGATACATGAACATAGACCTGCTGGTGACAAGGCCCCGGCTATAACTCAAAAAGGGACAACATATATAAGGGAGATCAACATGTAACTACACACGGCCCCGGGAGGAAATGGGGCTCACCAGAACTGCTGAAGGGAGGAGGAGAAATCACCACTATCGTCGGTCGGCGCTACCTGCTATAGAACCACCTACATCCATTTAAAGATGTAGCGCCCCCGGTTAAAGGGACGTTAGTATCATTGAATAGTACTAGTATGTTTGAACAAACTTCACTCCAAGTAGAATTAAACAGTACACAAGAAGAAGACAGTCATGAAAATCAAACAATGATGCACAGAAATACAGAGAACACAAATGAGAGTCTCACAGTTTCTTATTCCAATTTTCTCCTATTGCGGCGTGCAACCTGATCCCACCGTACAATCATAGTTCACCCTTATTCCTTCTCAACAAACCACTCTTATTTCTCCTATTGCGGCGTGCAACCCGATCCCACCGTACAATCACATTGGACCCTTATTCCTTCTCTACATTCCATCCTTATTCCTCCTGTTGTGGCGCGCAACCTGATCCCACCGGACGTAGTTTAAATAAGCAACAACAAGCAACAACTCAATCATAAAGATTCTATCAACAAGAGTATAAGTTCATAGTAACCGGAGAACCATGTGAAATAAAGGGGCACAATAATCTTTACAAAAACAGTGAGACATGTAAGATACGCCATAACCATTTAACTTAATTAAATCAATTCACATTTCTTTCCCACCATTTACTACATAGCCTTTGGCACTTGGATTCATTTAACAATTGAGTTCGTTACCCTTTTCATTCATTTAGTAGCAATGTCCCTCATATCGATAAGTTCCAACATATGATGAATTTTTCACATGATGGGATAAGCATAAAGAATCATATTTCACAATTTCGAGTGACATGGTGACATGGTAAACAACTAAGACAATCAGAGAACAGAATCTTACGCCTCAACACATTAGAATAATCAATTCAAATATGATCAAGCAAGGAACTCATACCAAATGCTCGGGCACTAGCGTGACGATTCTACAAAGATTAAAGTTATCCATACATACCTCGATATGGGATTTTTCCTTATATTTCTACCACAATTCACCAGACCTTCTAGCACCTTCAATCTAGTTCACAATGTGTCACAATTGGACTTAGAATTTGGAATAATGATCATGTCTTGAACTCACTTGAGCATTTTATCAAACACTAGGTGTTCCTTTAGATTAAATGGCCTCTTATTAGTGAAAGATTACTCTAACCCATTTCCCTTTACTAGATTATGACTAGTTGGTTACATGCATGCAAGATTCCTACCCCCATATTCATGAACTCACCTAACCATGTTTCATTTTAACAAAAATCTGGAAACTAAGGTTGATGGGGTAGAAGCTTACCTCTTGTACTGAAGAAAACGGTGCCCTACTCGATCAATTCCAGGCCTCAATAGTGATGGAGGATCAAATCTAATGAACTTGGGACTCTCTCTCTCACTAGAACCCACTCTCTCCTCTCTCTAATTTATCAGAATATTGTTAAAATAAGAGGGATGTGTGTTATATTAGGCTGGGGGTCGGGTTTTAAAAATAAGAAAATAGGAGCCCCGATGGAGGTTTGCGGTCCGGAATGCGATCGCATTCTGATTATGCGGTCTGCAAACCTGCTGCATTATTAGCCTTCAGCTGGGCCAAAATGAAAAGTAATATGCTCGGGTATGCGGAAACTATGTGGTCTGCATACCTATTATGCGATCGCATAGTGCGCCGCATAACTCCCTCCGTAAAAACTCAGGTGCAATTACACGACAACTATGCACGCATACATGATGTGTGATCGCATTTTGGGCCGCATAGCTGTCCTCAAAATGGACAGCAATCTGTCCAACTATGCGACCACTGTGCGGTCCGCATACTTGATATGCGATCGCATAGTGGACCGCATATTCGCACGACTGGAAAAATTCTATCCTCTAACTTTTGGGGTACATTTTACTCCAAAAAGGTCCGATTTAAAAATTTCTATAGTTATGTCAACTTGGGGATCTATCCGGGCATCTTGCATTTCATGTTACTGTCTCTTAGAAGCACTCAGATGTTACAGGTTGTATCTTCTCTACCTCTCTTTACATTATTGTTCATATTTATATTGACCAACCTTACATACTCAGTACATTATTCATACTGACGTCCTTTTTATTTGTGGACGCTGCATGTCGTGTTAAGGTCTTGATAGGCAAGAAGACGCAGTTCCCCCACCACAGTAGGCTTTCCAGTTCAGCGGTTATAGGCGAGATCCCTTCTCCGTACTTGCCGTGGTCTTGGTATGCATTTTTGTTATAGATATTATGGGTATGTCGGGGCTCTGTTCCGACTATGTTGCATTACTTATGCTCCTTTAGAGGCTCATAGACAGGTGTTGACTTATGAATAGTTTGGTATGCCTTGTAAGATGATTTTTGTTGTATAGTCTTTCATGGAAGCGTGGTAGCTCCTAACTTATATGTAGTTTCTTGGAAGTCTTGTTATCCCATGTTATGCATGTTCATTCCATTATCTTTCATTGTTTGGCATTCATAATCCATATCTACCACTTATATTGATCCCGTCGGCCTTTAAAGATAATAAGAGGATTAGATAGAATGTACGTTGGTGCTCGGAAGGTATGGCCCGGGTACCAGTCATGATCCTCCAGTTTGGGTCGTGACAGTTATTTTTTTGGGTTGTCATGGTTATGGCATGTATGAACATATTAGGGTGGATATTGTTATTGTGATTATGTGTGGGAATAAGGGTGTCATTCTTATTAATGAAATGTGGAGTATATGAGTGACATTCTTGTTAATGAAATGTGAAGTATAATGGTGGCATTCATATTGATGATATATGGAGTATAAGGGCGACATTTATATTCGAAGATATGTGAAGTATGAGGGTGTCATTCTTGTTGACAAAACATGCAGTATATGGGTGGCATTCTTGTTGCTGATATGTGTAGTATAATGGTTGCATTCTTGTTGATAAAATATGGAGTATAAGGATGGAATTCCTAAATAAGCGGGTGAATTCTTTATGTTTTTTTATATACTTTACATGATTTTACGTTGCTTTTAACATGCTACTATATGCCTCTGTTATTGACTGATAAATTTTTTATCAAACATGATTTACCTAAGATAGGTTGATAACTCTTGTTTTGTTGTGTTGATGGTACTGTGTCATGTTATATTCTTGTTGCCAGTTAATTGAGATATTGCATAGTTTCTCTGATTAGTGAGTATCATATGACTTGAACATTGCTACTACTTTACCGAGTTTAGTCTTGATACTTACTGAGTACATGTTGTCCCGTATTCATACTATACTTTTGCATATCTTTGTGCATATCCGGGTGCTAGAGGTAGTGGACTTTGAGAGTGAGCTTTTTGTCTGTTTCGAGAGGATTCAAGGTAGTGCTTCATGGACGTTGTAGACCCTTAGAGTCCCCATTCCTTCATTCTTACTATTGTATTACTTTCAGTCAGTATTGTACATATTGAGACCAATTATGTATTCAATTTAGAGCTCATGGATCTGTACAACTTGTTTATGGGGAGTTGTATGGTGTATTTCCATTTTGGCATATGTTATCACTATTTCTGTTGTTTATGTTAATTAAGACTTGTTATATTATGTTTTGATAATTTAATATTGTTAATATGACTGGCTTACCTAGTCTTGAAGGTTAGGTTCCATCACGATCCCTTTGGTGGGATTCGGGTCGTTCCAAGTAATTAGGGGCCTAGGTTAATAGGTTCTACGAGTCATGAGCAAGTTTAGTAGAGTCTTGCGGATTGGTATGAAAACGTCTGTGCTTATTTTTGAAAGGCTAACGAACTGTTAAAAAAACATCACTTTCTTTCATTCTTTGTCATGCGGACTTGTTATTCGCGAAGTTTGAACCTTTACCCTTATATTTTCTCATAGATGGTGAATACACATTCTGCGGAATCAGCCGAGCAGGCACCAGTGCCCCTTGTTTGAGCCGCGAGAGGATGGGGCCGAAGGGGGGCACATGTCGTAGGTTTGAAAGCTTAGGTCTAAGGAGATTGTGTCAGTGAAGATGCAGTAGAAAGGTCAATTGGTCATGAAGGTAACTTGGGAGACTGTGCATGATATGCGGAGCATATATCCACATCTTTTTGGCATTTCAGGTATGACTCTAAACTCGTTCAAGGATGATAATTGTTTAAGAGGGGGAGAATGTAACGATCTTGTTGGTCATTTTGTGTATTTAAGACCTGTTTCCCTATTTGATAACTCTTGTGTGCTTAATTATCTTTTTATGACTTGCGGGGAATGGTGGTTTGGTTCAGGGAAGGTTTTGGTGTGAATTACAACAACAACAACAACAACAATAACTAACCCAGTTTGATTCCAACATGTGAGGTCTTGGGAGGGTAGTCTGTACTCAGACCCCTACCTAATGCAGGTAGAGAGGTTGTTTCCAATAGACCCTCGGCTCAGGAAGGGCAAGAAGAAGAAGAGGAAAGAAAGGTAGGAAGAAAGATGGAAGATAAAAGAAGAGGGAGAGATAAAGGATAAGTAGTACCAAATAATAGCAACAAGAACTACAATACCTGAGGCGAACAAAATCACATAACGTAATAAAAATCTTAGAATATGAAGAGACATGCATGCTACTAAGACTATCGGTGAACAACTATAAACTACCTACTAACCTTCTACCTTAATCATCGACCTCCACACCCTTCTATCAAGGGTCATGTCCTCAGTGAACTAAGCAGTGCCATGTCTGGCCTAATCACCTCTCCCCAGTACTTCTAAGGCCTACCTCGAACTCTTCTCAAACTCTCCATGGACAACCTCTCATACCTTCTGACAGGAGCATCAATGCTTCTTCTCTTAACAAGTCTGAACCATCTCAGCCTCGACTCCCGCATCTTGTCCTCCATGGAGGATACTCCCCTCTGACCCGGATAGCTTCATTCTTAATCCTATCCCTCATGGTACACCCACACATCCGTCTCAATATCGTCATATTTGCTACTCTCATCTTCTGCACATGGGAGTTCTTGACTGGCCAACACTCAGCCCCATACAGCATACCCCGTCGAACCACCACTCGATAATACTTACCCTTATGTTTTAGCGGCACATTCCATTGTTGGAAGCTTAAGTTGTAAGAGTTGACCAAGGTCTGAATTTTATGTTAACGACATCAGATTCGTATATTGAGGGTTCCAATAGGTCCATATGATGATTTTGGACTTAGGCGTATGTTTGGATTTATATTTGGAGGTTCTTAGAATGATTTGGCCCCATTTCCCGAGAGTTAACAATTTGATGGTTTAGAAATTTTATAAGTTTGACCATGAGTTGACTTTGAGTCTATCGGGGTCAAATTATTATTCGGTACTTGGAATAGGTCTATTTTGTCATTTGGAACTTATATGCAAAGTTTTGTCTCATTTCGAATTAGTTTGGTATGAATCAGATGTTTGGTTGTGAATATTTGAGGTTCTTGAACTTGAAGGCTTGCATGATATGTTTGGAGTTTAATTATTGGTGATGGATGTTAAGGTTTGCATGATGTGTTTTAGCGTTTAATTCTTGATGATGGATGTTATTTTGATATTTTGAGACTACGAGTGAGTTCGTATGAGGTTTATATACTTGTGTGGGTGCTTGGTGTGGGGTTCAAGGGGCTCGGGTGAGTTTCAGATTGGTTTCGGGAAGGTTCAGTATTTGCGGATGCTGCAGAACTTACTATTGCGATGGTATGTTCGCAATTGCGAAGGCATGCAATCGTGGTGTCTTGATCATATTTGTGATGGGTGCCTGGGAAGGCCAGCTTCGCAGTTGGTGTTGCAATTGCAACATCCACAATTGCGAATGAGAGCCCTCATTTGTGACACTTGGTCACATTTGCGAGCATCGTGGTTGCAAATTGCGGTGACTAAACCCTAGAGAGCATGTTCGTTTTTGTGATCCACTTCTTTCATGGTCTCATATTTGGAGATGCGTGATTTTTGAAGAGGATTTTCACACAAGACAAGTGGAAAAGTGATTTATACTTTATTTTGGTACTATATCTTGTTTTTTCATGAATTGTTATACCTAGATTATGGGATTAGAAGAGAAATTGGGGGATATTTTACTATGTTTTGGACAATAAAAATTGGAAATTTTGGAGTTTGACTCAGTTTTAGAATCTAATAATATATATTGACTCGTGGGGTTATGGGTAGTCGGAATCTATCCCTTGACTCGGGCTTTGATCGTGTCTGAGTTAACTTTTGTTGACTTTTGGGGATTTGATTAAAGATCAAAGCTTTACTGTTTGGTGTTATTTCCTATGGCTTTGCTTGACATGATTGAGTCGTTTTTGGATAGATTTGAGGCGGTCGAAAGTGGTTTCTAAAGGAAAGGTGATTTTTGAGGGTTGATTTGGCCTATTTGAGGTAAGTATCATGTCTAATCTTGTGTAACAGAATAACACTTAGGATCGGACCTTAATTGTCTAATTGTATTTCATGTAAAGTGATGTATATGAGAGGTGCGCTATGTATGAAAAATGTCCGGATTAGACTCTAGGATTCTTCTATGCCTATCTGTTTGTGTTCTCTCTTTGAAACATGTGAAAACCATTGTACGATTATGTGAGCTTATCCTTTTTATGCTAGAGATCATATTTTAGGATTTTTAGCTCCTAATTAGCCAAGATGGATGTCTGTGAAATTTTGCTAAATTGATTTAGTCGTGGTCATGTTCTTTATCTTGAGCACATATCCGCACCTTACTATTTTCATGTCCTGATGCTCCTTATTGATGAATTGTGATATTATATCTCTTGATGATTGCACGTACCAATTCACATCATAGGTCGTGATGGCTCCCAACGATACCGTTAGGCAAGCCAACGATGAACCTCCAACGGAATTATCCATTATGAACTTTTAAATTAGGAATACATTACGTAAATGAAATTTAATTTAGAAACCATGAAACATATGTTATTCCTTACCAAATCACGAAGTATGGATAAAACATAAAGCGAAGTGATAATAACATCATGTACAACCGTGAGCATCCACTAGAAACCCCCAAAACTCGGTGTCACAAGTGCGTGAGCAATCTAGTAGAATATACAAAATCACTATAGCTACTATCTGGAATAAAATAGACAGAAATAATAAACATAACAAGAAGGAAACTTCGGGTGCTGCATATTGAAGCATGGAGAACAACCCACCACTAAGTCTCCGAATAGTGCGTCTACGCGCCCGAATGACTGCCTGAAGTACCTGCACAATTAGTGCAGAAGTGTAGTATGAGTACGTAAATCAAAGCATATCTAGTAAGTATCTAGTCTAACCTAGAAGAAGTAGTAAGGAGGGGTCGACATCGACACTTACTAGTGTCCTAATAACAATGTACATAAAGTAGACGGGTCTAAAACACAAAAAGTAGTAATGATACAGATAAATATCAATAGTAAAATTCTCAAACAAGAATAATTACGAAATCACTAAATACCGTACCCTGCCTCAGAGGAACAAGACCAACTAATATCAATACAAAATCAAATCTAAGTATTACGCACGAGTCTGCCAAGGTGAACGGCCCAATCCCATAAGAGTAGTATTGCACATTACCACCAAGGCGAACAGTCTGATCCAATAATAATAATGTCACACAATCTCGTGAAGCGAATGGCCCCACCCCATAAGAATAAAGAAATTTTCTTACATGCGAAGATACGTGCGAGTCGAGAAGACACAAAACTACCGTTCATCATATATTCCACAAATCCAAAGTAAGAGTCTCGGTCAATACATTCTAGTCTCAAATCTCAATTATAAATTCAGGTAATCAAACAAACATGTTTAATTCAAGTAGTACAGTTAAGGCATGATGTAGGTCTGAGTCTACCCGGACATCAATATGAATCTAGCTACACAAAGAGTGTCGTTACCTTGTACACGCATAGCACCCATAACAAGTAGCACACAACCATTATAATGTCTACGGGGAAATTTCCCTCTTGAAAGATTAGGCAAGAGACTTATCTCGCTTACAAGCCTACTACTCAGCTCTCAAACCTCATTAGTCGCCTAAAATCAATACCGAGCAACCCGAAACTAATCAAAGGACGTACAAACCAATCAATATATGCTCAAAAGCTTATAACTTAACTATTAGAGTAATTTTCCAACCCTACTCGGAAAGTCAACCAAAGTCAAACCCAGGCCCACGTGCCCAGATTTTAAAACTTTTAAAGATAAATGTTACCCATGGCATTGCGAACTCAAATATATAAGTTACAAATTTTATAATAAATTTTGTGGTTAAATCCCATTAAAATAAACCCTAAGGTTTTCAACAAAATCCCAAAATTCCACTAAGTTCTATGTTAAAATCCTTACCTAATCGATCTATTTAACTCACAATATGTAGAAATCACTTACCTTATGATGCTTAATGAAAATCCCTCATCAAATAGCTCCCAAATTTCCCATGCCAAGTGAAAAGTGAGGGAAATGAGCTTATGTCCCGAATTAAAAAAAAAGCATTTTAGCCAGGTGTTACCCTTCGCGGTCGTGGATAAAGCTTCGCAATCGCGAAGCACAGTCTTGCTTCAGCCCTCGATTTTCCCTTCGCGAACGCGGCAAGACCATAGCGAATGTGAAGGTTTCTAGGCTGGACACATTGCGAACGCGAGCCCTCTGTTACGAACACACAGGCTCCACTACATCCCCCCCCCCCTAGAATTCCTCTTCCGCGATGGTGGAGCGCGATGGCGTATATCAGCCGACTTCCTAGACTTCACCCCCAATTCATCGCGTTTGTAACCTTAATCATGCGAACACAAAGCACTACCAGGAAAAACACAATGATCGCGATGCCCACTCCGCGATCGTAAAATACAAAACCTCCTCATCCCCCCACAACTATCGGCGAGCGCGATTCACACTAGACACCAGCAAAGTTTCCAAACTTCAACCTTGCTCCAGGTGGTCCGAAACTCACCCGAGTCACCCAGAACTCCGTCCGTATGTACCAACCAGTCCATAAGCATACTACGGACCTACTCGAAGTCTCGAAAATTATAAAATAACGTCATAACCAAGAATCGCACCTCAATCAACGTCTAAGCTTCAAAACTCTTCCAACTAATTCCGAACATGATGAATCATACTTAGATAACTTGGAATAACTCCAAACATTACACACAAGTCTGACATGACTAACAAACTTACTCCCAAGCTCAGAGTACCAAATAGGATCCGTTAGCACCAAAGTCTACTTCAAGTCAAACTTAGAAAACTCAAAAACCTTCAAAATGCCAACTTCCAACTATAAGCGTTGAAAACCTCCCGGTCTACCCAAACTAAATCCAAACATACGCCATGTCCTAAATTACCATACAAACCTAATGGAACCTTCAAATCCTAATTTCACGTATGTTCTCTCTTCTCCTAAAGGCAAATTTTGGGCGATCACGAGAGAAACACCAGCAACTGCCCTCCTATGGCCACCACGGCCGGCGGCCAACATCCGATGGGGGTTGGTTTTCTTTCCCCAAATAATTCCCAACAATCAAACAACAATCCAACCATAAAACCTACACTGAATTACTCAAAAATATTATAGCCTAGTTCATTAAACAACCCATGCACGTTGCATCAGCTACTGTCGAGCCAATTCAGATGAGGCGAGTCTCATTCGTTAACAGGCAGCCCTTGGTGAAGTTTACAGAATCAAAGGTGGATCGTATGAATTTCATCGAGGGATTGCAATATGCCATGGTTTGCAAATTTTCATATGGATGGCCGGAATCGCAAGAACTTCGAAGAATTATCCCTAGAGATAGGCACATATTAATTCGATTGAATCTATGGTAGGACTTTTTAGATTTTACGACGAAGAGTGTCTACTATGTGAAGGCTAAGGATGTCTTTGAATATCAGATGAGAACACTGATTTACGACGCAAAATTCAAAGCGGGTGAGGAAACCCCGAAGGTGATGGCTTGGATTTCGTTTCCCAATTTGTTACCTACATGATTTGTAAAAGAATGCTTATTTTCTTTAGAATCGGCTGTGGGGAAACCGTTACAATTAGATATGGCGACAATCAATAAGACACGTCCAAGTTGTGCTAAAGTTAAGGTTCTTGTTGATTTGTTAGCCGAGTTGCCAAAGAAAGTTCGAGTGGACATTGAGAATGAAGCTACTGGAGAGGTGCGAACTCAATGGGTAAAGATAAAATATGATTATTTACCAAAATACTGTAAATCATGCAAACTACAAGGGCATGAAGATTTTGAATGCTGGAAATTACATCATGAACTTATGATGCACGACAAAGAAAAGAATGAAGCAGCGGATATTGGGAATGAGATGGATAAGAATAAGAGCCCTATGATGATTCTCACAAGTGGGAAGGTAGTTGGAAACGTTGGGAAGTAATGGAAGGAAGTGTGAGACAATCGTATCAAGAACAAGGAAGGTGTTACGCAAGAAGCTAATCAAACAAAAATTGGGAAGGAGTTGCTTCCAGTCGATAATAAATGGTGTGGGAGAGGTTCAAACTTTGAATAAATTTGCAATTCTTGAGGGTGATGCTAGTGGTGAGATGCAAAATAAGCAACTGGCAGTAGTAGAAAAGGTGCAGGAAATAATTCAAGTGGACAAGGTGACTCCTATTAAGGGAGGGAAAGTATTGAATCCAACAACACCTAAATTCAATCCTACTCCAACGAGGATTATGAAAACCAAGAAAGGAAAAAATACAAATACAGATAATATCAAAGAAAAGGAGCAATCAACTAGAAAGGAAACTACTGCTCAATGAGTCAATCGAACCTTTGGTGGAAACAAATAAAAGCTGGTAGTCATACTGGCAAGAAGGTTAATCAGGAAAAAAATAATGGCAATGACTCGGCAGCAAATAATGAGATACAATGTGTTGATTCAGCTAAGTTTGTTACTACAAACCAATTTTGTCCATAAATCCCTTCTCAAACGCATGATGGTAGTAATGTTAAACTGGGAAAGTTATGGAGTGATTAGACGGAGGAATTTTTTGAGGAAGAAGAAGGAGAGTTCCAAGGAGATGATGATCAAGAACATGATGTGGAGGAAGATGATCAATCTGTCGATAATGAGGCTAGAAAGCTCCCAAAAGTAGTGGAAGATCAATTTAATATGGATGATTTATTAATGTCAATAAGGAAGATGCAAAAGATAGTTTGGACAATAACAAATTTCTAAAGAAAGGTCTGCATCGCAGTATCTCAAAAGAAAACCAAATTGTACCCAAAACCACTTATACACTTGCCCCACCCAACCCTAACCCTAACCATAATCCTAGTTCAACAAGTGATAATCCAACAAACTGTGGTCATGAAGGTGATACAAAGAACACGGTTCCAGCTGGTATTGAACTGCCAGTAGTATCAACAAGCCCAAGTGAACAACCATTGATGGTAGCCAAAGAGAACTTAAACAAATTATTAATTCCCAAGCCAATATAAAATCAGTTGGTGTGTCGAATTGAGCCTATGGTGGAGGATGTCCAACATAAAGGAGGGGTTAAGGACTTTGATGAGGAATCAACAGCTCAAAATTTCCTTAATGTAGCAAAGAAATATAACTTATCTCCAAGACAAATTAAAAAGGTAAAATCTGTAGATAGAGGGAAGAAGCAGCAACACAAAAAGATGTCTAGTGTCCCAGGCACTGGAGTTCAAACAAGAAGGGCCCTAACCAAATCCGGCAATTAAGATGAATGTTATTATTTGAAACATAAGGTCAGTCAAAACAAAGAAAGTCTTTGAAAGTCTTATCACGATGCATAAGCACTATGAATTTAAGTTCATTGGATTGATGGAGCCTAAGAAGAATGCTAACAAATTAGAGAAGTACAGAAGGAAATTCGTGATACATCATGCTTATACTAATGTTTCAAAAAAGAAAGTAAGACAGATACGGGGAGAACATGCTGGGGGGTAAAAGGGGCAACAAAATGCTAGCACAGTTGAACAGGGTAATAACTGAAATGTAAAGATAAAGGCAGGAATTTAACTTCTCAAAAGAGATAATGAACGACAAAAGGCACGGCATGTCCCCTCGTGCATAACCTCACAATCACTCGGCACGGAATGTCCCCTCGTGCATATATAATAACACTCGGCACGGAATGTCCCCTCGTGCATATATAATAACACTCGGCACGGAATGTCCCCTCGTGC